>VXAV01007828.1:151022-184823 GCA_013399715.1 Alectura lathami | reverse complement strand
TTTCCAAGAACAAAGCTATTTCCATTTGAAAAAACAAAGTGCTCAACACTTGAACAGTGTTGCTTCTCTGGCTTGAAAAGCCAGAACAAAAATGAAGTTCTGTAGCTTTATTTCATTTTAACCACCGTGAATAACCTCTAAAACGGAAGCGCTGCTTTAGCTGTCACTTGGTATCTGTCAAGAACTCTAATAGGATAGTGGGAAACTAAGGCAACTGAAAATGAAGTTGATCTAACAGTCCTCCTTTCTGATCACTGGCTTGCCAGATTGCACTTTGTGCTGCAGACCCACAGTGGAGTGTACTCCAGAAACCAAAACGCAGCATAGACCAAAATGTTGGCAAGTTCTGTGCCTGTTTGGCTTGGTTCTGAATGCCTGCTCCAGTATTCATGAGGAACTGGCAAGGGTTCTTAACTTTTCTCTCCTCTTTTCCTTGTGCTCTGTAATGGTTTGCTGGCAAACAGGCAGGAAATAGTAACAGAATATGCAAAAGCTACTTCAGCAGGATGGTGAATTAAGGTGGTGCTAATGGCTTTAACGTCTTGGTGCTACAGAGCTTGACTTCTAACCCTAACCTACTTTTCTAAAATTAACAATGGGCTTGCTATTAAAAAGCTGATTTCTGAGCTCCAAGTGTTTTTATTGCATTTAAAATTGCTCCAAAAACATTATTTTGACTGACATGTAAACACAGCTTTTGTGGGTGATTGTCCTGACTTCTTTAAATGTTATTTGTCCTAAAGATTTCACCCAAGGAAATGAGAGCAAGAGATGAATGTGGCCCTGTATAACTGTCAAGGGCCTAGGCAATGCTTCACTTAAATCCTTTGCGCTGGGGTTGTTGGCAGACTGCTGTCATAAATGTCTCAAGATGGTGCTGTCAAATCTATGAACTGCTTTGTATTTATAATGGGCAATCTGTAACTTTGTTTATTCTGCAGTCTTTCTGAAGTGCTCAGAGGTCTGAGACTGGCATCCCCTGAGAAATTAAAAGAAGTTTAAAACAAACTCCCGCTGGACTTGTGTAGGGGAAACTTGTAGGGTAGCGTTCTCTGAGTGCTCCCTTGGAATCTGAAATGAAAGGGTGAAATAAAAACAAGCCTGTTGGAAATGCGCCATAAAAACTTGTGAATAGTTTGTTATGCAAAATGTCATAGTCGTGGGAAATGCCTGAACTTGAACAAGCTGTTTTGTAGCAAAAGCACAAAGGCAAAAGGCCTTGGACTTTTTATGTTGCACTGAGTAATTGGCATTGAAATACTTGGTCCCTGGACATGTGATTTCAGCAGGCTTCCAGGTCTCTGCTTCAACTTGAATGGTAATGAATAATTAAATGTAATACATTCACTGTTCCGTCAAACATCACTGTTCATGACAGACCTTTTTAGATTGAAATGGGATTATAGGTTTTATTCTGAATGTAGATTTCTGGCATGCTTACTGTGCATAAGTTTGTGCTTCATTTTTGCATCTTTGCTAGAGCAAAGCTGTTCAGGCTTTATACCACCAGCTTTGGTGCTAACTCTGGTCTGGCAGGCAGCTGTGGGGTAAATGAACTGAGTTTGTGAAGAATGTCTGGGTATGTACTTAGGGCTGAGGGGAACCAGCTGGACTCATCCTTCTGTACAACAGATTTGTCTAGCATTTGAATTTCAGGACACTTCATCTGGGTCCAAAAATGTATTTCCACTTAGAAATGTCCTATTTTTGAATGTAGTCCAGACTATGAGAGGTTAATCATTTTAACAATTGCCTTAAAAACAAATGTAACCTCGTACCGCTGAAGCCTTTTGTGGACTGTTAATCAGGACTGTTGTTGTTCTTTAAATCTGACTGAAAAATGCTTTATTTTGTTGCAGTATCTATATCATGGGACTGGTACTGGAGTGGATAAAGAATAATGGTGGAGCTGCAGCCATGGATAAACTTAGTTTAATCAAATCACAAATGATTTATGATATTATAGACAAATCTAATGGATTCTATGTGTAAGTTGCTGTATTTCCCCCTTGCTTTAAAATTGTTGCGCAGCTAAATTTAAAGGATAACTTTAAGAGTCTGACTGCCGCGTACTTTTAAAGTTACCTTTTCAATTTATAGGAATTGAGGAATCCTGGAACCATAGAGGAATTATTTGTGCAAAGCATTCACTTAATAACTCTCCAAGGATAAGTTTCATTCTAGTAGAACGCTGTTTCCAGTTACCCTGCACAAATCAGTTGATACGCACTTAATAAAATGCAGGAGCCTAAGGGGTTTGTGTACTAAGAGCAGGTTGCAACATCTCCTATTTAGT
This sequence comes from Alectura lathami, assembly GCA_013399715.1. Classification (NCBI taxonomy): domain Eukaryota; kingdom Metazoa; phylum Chordata; class Aves; order Galliformes; family Megapodiidae; genus Alectura; species Alectura lathami. Next base: position 182,527 of record VXAV01007828.1, on the reverse strand, counting down.
TTGCTTACTTAATGTTTGAGAAATACAGGCCAAAACAGAGAAGGTGGCTCATAAGAAGCTGTTGAGGTGAATTCTACATCATATCCTTTCTGACAATCCCTTCAGTAGTCAAAAACTCTGGTTCTTCTTTGTCAGGCAGAATGTCTTTATTGTACTAAATTCTGAAACTCTTGCTGAAATACTGGGAGGAAGATCATACCTACTAGATGTAGTCAAAACATAAACTGCACATAAGGAAAATGTTTTGTTTTCAGCTATTCCTGATGTTTTTCAAAGCAGATAATATGAGATAATATGAAATAACTATTTGAATGCTTGTAAGTTCAGAAACTAGTAAATGTCAGACTGCAAAATGTCTTCCTTTACCTCCAGCATGAAGTTAAATTTTGGGACCTAATTAGAGTCAAGGTTAGGGTAGGGAAGTTAAATTTGGGTTTTAAATTTAAGTTGGCTTTAACCTTAATTGGCAAGGATAGAGTTTGTAATAATATTCAATGCATTCTGCCCATCAGGTGCCTTGATGATAACAGCTTTGCCTTTGGCATTGCAATGATCAGGACTGTGGTCTTACTTTGAGATCCTGGGGGTTTTTCCATAAACCTCTGAGCAAATCAAGCTCTGAGAAAATCTTTCAAGGCAAATAAGAAATCCTTGGTTCTGGCAAGTGAGTCTATAAGAAGTGGGTCTATAAGGCTGAGTGGGGAAATGCCATGCAAATGGGATGGTAAACTGGCAATTGAGAGAGCAATATCAGGAAGGCCTTTCGCTTATCACAGTTGTACTTGGTTGAAAAAGAAAGTTTGCTTTCTTCCACAGAAACTAATGATCGCGTTGTTTGTGGAACAATGACTTTGGTGTTGAACAGATGGTGATTATTCACTTTCTAAAATTGTTTATGGTTGAAAATTTAGCAAACAATCAGCCATTGCATTTTGCAACTTTTTCAGATGTCCGGTGGAGAAGAAGAGCCGAAGCAGAATGAATGTCCCTTTCCGCATTGGCAGCATCAAGGGTGATGAAGCCCTGGAAAAGAAATTCCTTGAGAAAGCTGTGGAACTTAACATGTTATCTCTGAAAGGACATCGGTAAGTGCTAGACTGAGATGAATCCCTTTGCTGTGCAGAATAAACAGTTGTTACAGTGATAGAGCAGCAGACATTGTGCATTCAGTTACCAGCCTTTGTTGCTTACGAGCTGTCCTTCATGTTGGTTTGGGAGCACTGGGAACAGCATTTTAGAGACTGTAATTAAGAACTGCTAGTGACTCAACTGTGGCTTAGTCAACTATGGGTTAGGCGTGGTGGGGCTCAGAACTTTCTCAATTCTTCTCCAATTGATTGATCTATCTTGTCTATATTCGAGTGTCACAGAAGGTGACACTTGGTCTAATTCTGTCACTGTATAAAGCCTCTATTATATGACTTATCTACCTGACTGCAGGAGTTCCATCCTGTGTTACAGTGGTGTTTGTGGAATTAAAGAAGGTAGATCTTTGATGTCATAGGGCTGCAGTGCTGGAGCTGTAAATAGCTAACAAATACCTAGCTGCTCTATATTGCATGTTTGCCTGGAGTAAAATGTTATCTCTCATTCATATGAATTTCATCTTGCTGGGGTAGGGGTAAATAACTGAATGCTATTTCCTATACTTCTTAACATATACAAAATCCTATGTTTTATTTCCTGTTTTCCATTCAGATCTGTGGGAGGAATCCGTGCCTCTTTATATAATGCAGTGACTGTAGAAGATGTTCAGAAGCTTGCAACTTTCATGAGAAGTTTCATGCAGATGCATCAGTCATAAACACTCATGAGTTAGTCATGCTGCACATCTGAAATGAAAGCTAAAGGGTTTGAAAATTACTGTGCTTCTGCACAGCCATAACACAAATTACATCTTATTTTAGTTCCAGTAGCTATTTTAGTTAACTGCATGGGACTGAGGCCCAGTCTTGCAAGGACTGGGCAACCTTGGCTTATATCTGAAGGTGAGAATCCTTAGACTGATCAAGATTGGAACCAAAATTTTCAGGGCAGTATTTTTAATGTGTAGTTCAACTGTGAGTAGCATTGTAGGATGCTATGGAACTCATTCTGACCTTAGATATGCCACTATAGTGTTCAGCAGAAATTAGTCACTCTGATTATACATATTCCCAGAATAGGAATCCACACTGCCATTTGAAAAATCTCACCTGTTTCTGATTATAAATTACTTCTACAAATAGACCATGTTTTCAGTAAATTCCTGAAGGAAAAATTTCTCACTTTTCTGTAGAGCTTTACGTGTATTTTATGACTGCACAGTGAGTGGTGAACTAACATCAAGTGTTCTCTAAGGGTATCTGGTTGGTGTGTCAGGTATTTCAGCAGTATTCCAGTAGTGGTTTTCAGGAGTTAATATCTAGTTCTTGAAGTTCAGGCCGCTGCCTTCAAAGCTTTTCTCCTATCCATGAAGTGCTGTCATGACAGTCCCATGTAGTAGTACACACTAGTGAGGTCTGTGGAACTGAGTCTTTTCTGGTGTTACCATTTTTTGGTTGAAAGCCAAGTTGAATGAGCCTGTAATTAAATCGATTTTATGTTTATTTCTCTGTGCATTTTATTTCAAACTTTTTCAGGTTATTAATTTTATATTCTTATATTGGAACATGCATATTTGATGCTCCTACCAAAAACCTGTTTTAATTTAACCTTGAGACAAACTGGATTGCTGTATTCCACCCAATGAATCTGTGACTCTCTGCACTGACTTCATAGTCCTAAGTGCAGCAAATTTTCTTGCCTCCTCTCTAACTGCTCCAGTGTTTCCTTTGCCTTCTCACTGCTTCAGCTGTGTCACCTTTTGTGTGTGTGTCTCTGCCCAGCTGCTCTAAGTTAAAGTTTCACTCCTCTGCCTGTTTTCTGACACCACATGATGCTTTGGGTCTAATTTCCTCACTTGATCCTTGTTGCTTATTCCAGATTTTGATACTCTGGGGTAGGGAAGGAACTATGTTTATGCAAAGATCTTCAGAAGATCTTCTATGTAATACCCTCTTGGGTTACTTTTTCCTTCTTGGCCTGTGAATTTGCTGCCAATTACTGTATATTGCTTCTGGCTTCTTATTTTAACTTACATAAAAGCTATCTGACAGTAATACTAAATATTGTGATACTACAACTGGTTTCAGACTGCCACATTTTCATTAAATAATTGGAGTTTTGTTTTATGTAACATCAATACAATAGCAACAACTTAATAATGCTAATAATGGACTGCTCCTTTCCTTGTGGAACCTCACAGCACTCCAGTGGAGTTGGACAAGGGGTGACTTTCATTCTTATTTGAAAAGTCTTCAATTTGTGACTGCTTTTAGATCTTGGTCAACTTAATGTAACTTGGAGTAATTAAATGAATTGAGTAAAGAAAATAAAACTTGTTACAGCATGCTGTGAAGCACCAGTGTGTCTGAAGCTTTTGTTTGTGGCATAGTTGGAAAGCTGAGAACTCCATGTTAGAATTTTAGATTCCAGTATCATCGTTTTCCCTTAATGTTTTCCTCATCTGTTTTATTATTCTTCTGAAAATATTCTTTCCTGCAACTAGCATGGAAGATAGACTATTACTGTGAGTTAGGCTTTAAGAATGCTTTTCATACCATTTGTGAAGATCTAATTCAAGTTCTATTTTAAAGCTATTTAACTTGTAATTCAGCTTCCTCCAGAATTTTGTAGACTAGTTTTCAACAGTAACTGTGCTCAAAAAGTTAGTAAATGCTTCTATGCAATAAGTCTTTCTCTGTGGTGACAAAGCTTGAAATTCTGCATGCAGCTGATTCGTATCCCCACTGGGGGACCTCTTTCCTTCTTCTGAACTACGCAAACATCAAAGATCTTTTTTTCTGGACTCAGAAGGTCAAAAATCAAGTAAAAGCAAAATATGCGGTAAAGGAGTTGCTAGCATTCTCTTTAGTTTGATGTATAAAAGTCCCCAGTCTAAAGAGGAGGTGGATGAGGGGGAGAAAAGCTTCTGAGAAGGCTGTACATTCCCTTCCTGTTTCTGCACAATGAGGAGTGCTTTAGACCAGGTCAGAGTACTTGAGCAAACTGGACATTTGGAAGTCCATGGGCCTTAATGGAATGCACCTGTGAGTGCTGAGGGACCTGGCAGCTCTTGCTGGGATGTCCCTCTATAATCTTCACTTGATTATGGCAGCTGGGAGAAGTGCCTGAAGACTGGATGAAAACAAATGTCACAAAAAGGGGCTAGGAAGAGTACCTGATGACCTGCAGGTAGTCAACCTTGCCCCTGTCCTTGGGAAGGAGTTGGAAGAACTCATCCTAGAAACCATCTCCAGGCACATGAAGGAGAAGAAAATCATCAGGAGCATGGATTCACCACAGGGAAGTCCTGCCTGCCCAACCTAATGGATGAGAGAGGAGTGATGAGTATTGTCTTCCTGACCTTCAGTAAGGTCTTTGACCCTGTCTGCTGTAAGATCCTTACAGAAGCTGGTGAAGCGTGGTCTGGATGAGCAGGCAGTGAGGTGGATCAAAAACTGGTTGAACTGCTGGACCCAGAGAGTAGTGGTCAGCGGTGCAAAGTCGAGTTGGAGGCCAGTAATGAGTGGATGCCCTAAGGTCAATATGGGGTCCAGTCCTGTTTACCATCTTCACTAATGATCTGGATAGTGAGTTAAAGTGCACCCTCAGCAAATCTGTAGATGATGTGAAGCTGGGGGGTGCTTACTCACCAGGGGGCCATGCTGTCACCAGAGGGACCTTGTCAAGCTGGAGAAATTGCTGATAAAAACCTCATCAAGTTCAAGGAGAAGTGCAGGGTCTTGTGCCTGGGGAGGAATGGTCCCAGGCACACATAGGTGCTGGGGGCCACCCAGCTGGAAAGTATCTCTGCAGAAAAGGACGTGGGAGTCCTGGTGTACACCAAATTGAACAAGAGCTGGCAATGTGCCCTCCCTGCTGAGAAGGGTAATGGTACTCCTGGATGCATTGGGAGAAGTATTGCCAGCAGGCTGGGAGAGGTGATTCTTCCCCTCGGCAGTGGCGAGGCTGTACTTGGAGTGCTGTGTCCAGTTCTGGACCTCTCAGTACAAGAGAATCATGGATATGCTGGAGGATGTCCAGTGGAGAGCCACCAAGATTATGAAGGGACTGGATCACCTCTCCTACACGAAGCTGAGAGAGGTGGGACTGCTCAGCCTGGAGAAGAGGAGGCTCAGGGGGACTCCCATCACTGCCTATAAATACCTGTAGGGAGGGTGCAAAGAAGATGGAGGTGGCGCCCAGTGACAGGACAAGTGGTGGTGGACACGAACTGGCACACAGGATTTTCCCCCTGACCATCAGGAAGCACTTCTGTGTCGTCTGGGTGACGGAGCGCTTGCACAGACATCCCAGAGAGATTGTAGATTTTCCCTCCTTGGAGATCTTCGGAAGCTGTCCAGACATGGGCCTAGATGGCCTGCTCTGGGTGTCCCTGCTGGAGCAGGGGTTGGGCCAGGTGGACCCAGAGGGCCCTGCCAGCCTCAGCCATGCAGTGGTTCTGTGATTTCTGCGGCATAGTAGTGGTACCATCTCCAAGCCCAGCACAAAAGAATTAAGTAAGAAATCTGGTTTGGCACATCATTAGTTATCTACGTAATCCTAGTGCACAAAAATGGTTTGTATGGACAGCAACGTGGAGAGTCCTGCCCCTCTGTCAGCAGACACCCTGTATATTCATATTTCTCCTGTTAGTGCTCAAATTAAAATCTTTTTTCTTTTTCAATGTGTACAGAACCTAACATTTTAAGATGGACCGGGAGAACATGTTTGGCTGAAAAAAAAAAAAAATCTAAGCCTCCTCCTGACTTTGACAGTGAAAGGGGAATAAAAATTAAATAGATATCTTAGGCTGATAGGCTGGAAATTGTTAAAGTATGCTGGAAGCATTATTAGGTCTGGCACTATATCAGTATATGATTAATATTTGCTGTATTTCATTCTATAGATAAAAAAATAAAATGAGGGCAAACCTCTTCATATTTGATAAGAATGTACATAATTAAAAAGTGAAATGTTACAAGGTTTTACATGAAATCAATCACTTTAATTGGAAAGAGGTAATGTCATTTCTATCGTTAATTGGACTCCTGATAATTTTAAACCAGGATTCATGACAGCCTGTGATAAATTGACCCCTTTTAGGCGAAAGAAGCTAAGGCGTTATAATTACCCATGGATTACTGAATGGTTAGAAGAGCTTGATCAAAGAGAAGCAAGGAGATATATGGAAGTTCAGGTGGGTTCTGAAGATGTTGTTTATTTTTTTAAGTAGCTAAGGAATAAACGTGTATTTGATGTGACAAAAACAAAGGCTGCAGTGTTTCTGAAATCCCAGAAAATTCAAATTCAATTTCTTACCTTTGCACTCTGCATAAAAAGCAAAAACTGAGTATTTTATAAATGGGCTAATTACACAAAGATCTAAAGAAAACATGAGAAAGATTGAAATATTCTAAACTACTACCAACCATTAAACTACTTAAAGTATGTAATGTAATGAACAAATATGAGTTCACAGATGTTTTGACATATGATTCTTTTTTAGTTCTGTGATGTAAACTGAAGTCATTTGTGAGGTGTTTCCCTAGAACTAGGGAACAGTAGTAAGAAATACTTAAATTTTTGATGCATAAGTGGAAAAAAAGAAAAAGTCATTTTCTTGGGGCAGCGATTTTACCTGTTGTTATATAACTTACAGCCTCTTAAAGAGGCAGCCATGTGCTTTCCCTCCCTGCCCTCCAAGGTATTGTGGCTCTATGAATACTAACATCAGGGTAAGGGATGCAACAAAACTGTGGCTAGGATGGAAAGCAAGGCCAACACTGTGAATTGTGAGGGTTAGCACTTGCTAACTTTGCACGCACAGCTATGCAGAGACAGCCCAACGTGTAGTTTACTTGATCTACCTATACTGCAGTGATAGCTGCAGATAAATGCAAGTCTGAGTTCAATTATTTTTTTACATCCTTGTTAAATCAGAGAAGCAGTCCCATTGCATTCTGAATGCCCTCTGGCCCTAGTTTTAGTTATAGCATTACTTCAAAAAGAAATCACTTGTTTGACAGCACTAGCCAGAGTCTTTAACTGGCAGCTGAGTGTACGTTTCAGGAAATGAAACAAACCACCATATTACCATCAAACCTTTAGCCTTTTCATGCAAAATACACAAATTTATGTGTGTACAGTATGCCAGAATACTACTTAAATCGCTTCTGCATTTAGCACAGAGAAGGTAAGTGCATGTCTGGGATTTTGACACTAACTCTGCCAAGTTTCGTTTGATTTCATTTTGCTCCTCTTTGATGGATGGTCTGAATCACATCTGAATGAGAAAAAACGATTCCCTACACATGGGAAAGAATGCATGCAAAAATCACCCACAGATACTTCAAGTTTTGCTAGACAATTGTTTTTGTGATGTTTTAATTTGCATTGATTCTCGTAACTTTTCATAGTCACAGAAATGTGACTTCCTTATCCAAAACAGAAGCAGTTCCATGGTTCTCCCATGAATGTTGCTTTCAAGATGTTCAGCTGTGCCAAAAAATCTGTGTTGGTCATGTATGAAATGATGAAACTAATCTTTTGTTTTGGAGTAATGCCAGTCTAAATCACAGTTCAAGCTACCAGTGAATTTATTTTACACACTACAAAGCAGAATTTTATCCTGATTGGCAGTCCATGCTGAGAAGGGGATAAAAGAAGAACAGGTGAAGTTCACAGATCAGAAGAGCTTTGGCTTAAAAATACTGAAACAACATCTGCAACAATACAGCCCAAATGGTGCTCACATTTCTAAAACCTGACTGAAATGAACAGCATCAGAGGACTGTTGGGCCAGGTGTATTTGCTTCCAGCTCTCACTTTCATAAAAGAGTTGCATTTATTTAGACAACTTACTTCATTTAAGGTGTCTTGTTGTAGAAAATGTAGAGCTTATTTTATTTAGAATGCTCATGCACAGTAATTTATGGTGAAAGGAAGACATAAAATAACTTACAACAACAGACGCCTGGAGATGAGATGTGAGACAGCACATACTTTGCGTGCAACTCCCTGTTCCTATGAAAGGAAGGACATTTTGCACAAAGTCAGCTTGTTCAGAGGTTTGGTCCTGGAATAAGAGAAGTCAGGGAAGTCAGTATCTTTGTAGAATAACAAAATCATATTACAAGATTTAACAAATTTTCACTTTGCTGGGCAAATACTATTTCTGGTAATCAAGAATTCTGTCCTGTGAAGCATTAATATGGTTTAGCATGGTTGAACTCCCTACAGGTGCACAGGAGGCCCAAGAATGGAAAACAGAAACAGTTGACAATCCAAGCTGCACAAGAGAGAAAGGACAGATGAGCAGTATCTTACTTAAACTCTGGCATAATGAGAGCGGGCTCTGATGTTGCCTGCGGGACCTAAATCTCCTGCCCCAGTTTACCATTCTGGCTCACAAACAGGAGGAGGCTTCCCGTCCCCACAGGCAACCAGGAACAAGCTGTGGTGCTTCTCTGAGAAGTCATGAGTTCCCAGGGCTGCAGCATGGAACCGTGAAAGAGAAATTGATTTCATTTAAGGATTTAAAGTGTGGTGAATAGGCTGTTACGTGTCTGACTGACTATGTTCAGAGTATCTTTAGGCTGCTTACAGGTTATATACAACATGTATCCCGCCTGAAAAACCCGTGGCTAAATGTGTTTCTGACATGAAACGTCTCCAGCTCTTTTAAGGGTGGAAGCTGCTTTCCATTATTTTCTTAAAATGGTGATTGCCTTATGATTTATGTACAAGTAATATTATGTAGTCTAAAATGAAGTCTCAAAAATTGCAGTCCCTAGATTAAAATCTTGCAATGGTATTAAAAACTCAATTCTAAGAAGTAGTGATTATTCTCTGAAAAGTGTATAATTGCTATTAAAATCTCTTTTTAGCATGCATTTTATGACCCTCATTCTATTGCTTCCACTCATTTAAATGATTGTGATTACTTCTGTTTTATGAAGGAGAACTGATGTCAGACTGTTAGTTATAGCAATAATATGTAAACTCACCGTAACTAAGGCAGCGACCCCCCCTGGCAATGGGCCTCAGTACGTACTGCTCCAAGAAAGCTCTGACAGCCTGGCAGGAGTCACTGCACTCTTTGAATCTCTTTCCCATTTGTGCCCTTAGTCGGCCATGTTTGCCATGAACTCAGTGTCCTAGAACATGATGTGTTGTCCACTGCAGTGTATAGAAGGCTGCTTTACATCTCATCACAGAGATCACAGTGCTCCCAAAAATTGTGCAGCTGTGCTAATGCACCCGAGAGCACTGGTTTACCTATCAAGTCTGATAAATAAAGGTTAGCGAAGGCAGGGAATAGTCAAAACTTGGCGGGCCAACTGGCGTATGTAGGGGTGATGGAAAAGTATTTTTATTGAGGGACAATTAATATGAAGCACAATAAATCCCAGCTGCACTGCTTATAGTACAATATGATGTAAAATATGGTGTACAAATTTATCATCCTCTTACAAAAATACTATTTAGTAAGAAGTATGGAAGACAGAGATAGTTTTGATTCACACCAGTGTGACTGAGACGATGTTCTGGGCCAGGGAAGTCTGGAAACCGAATAACTGAACTGGGAACAGCAGCAGAGATAAGCAGAACACAAGACAGAAAAATATCTCTTCTGTATCGTTGCCTTTTAGTTGGCATAGGTTGGTTATGTTACAAAACATGGATGCTCAGGCCCTGGTGGGAAGAGCACTACATAGCAGATATTATACCCTCTTTGTAATGTCATTTTTGTGCCCACACAATCTCCCTTTGTTATGAAGAGCATAGGCGAACCATTGATTCCAGCAGTAGGTGCCTGCTTTTATAACCCATTTAGAAAGTAATCCTTGTGAAAAAACACCCAATGGATGGGATTGTTCTGCTTTGCATAGATGTCTACTGCTAAACAATGAAACCATTCACAGGGAAACACATTTCTACAACTCCCGTTAAGTCATTCCCGCAATTCCACAAAATAGTGGAGATTGCAATTGAAATGATTACATCACCAGTACCAAGCTTGCACGAGGCTTGCTATTCTAAGGGATCTTACTCAGTAGCTTGTAATCTTGCTAAAATTTATAGGCAGACAATTTCCTTCCTAAATACCTGCCTGAAGCTGATCTTCCAGGAAAGAAATTGGGAAATAGTTCAGCCATTTCTGTGTTCCCGAATGATGGTAGAAATGTCAACTACATGGAATAAGGGGTGGCTAGAGTTACTTAGAAAACAGAAGATTTTCCATGTTCTAGAGTAGGAATTTGAAGAGTCCATGCAAGGAAATGCTTAAGCCCTCTATCTGATCTTGTTCATACTATAAATCCTTCAAAAAAATCATACCTGCACATGTTTAGCAGGTACTTGTTTCTGGCAGCTTAGGTCCTTAAAAAGTCTACCCTTTGCAGACATGCCAAAGTCTCTTGTTCTGCCAGTGGGACCAGACTGTCTATACCTTATATTCATGTGGTGCTGGGCATACTGTAGGGATGAAGATGAACCCAAAAAAGAGGGAGAAAAGAGAAAGAGACAGAGAGAGCCCCCAATGCTTGTTCACACACACTGCAGGTGTAGACTTTAGAGCTCTTGCACACAGATCATCTGGTATCTGGGAAGTCTGGATTAGCCCTGGGGGGTGAGGTGGGGCCCTGTGGCAGGGCGGGGGCCCTGTGGGTGGCCCACGGCCCCAGTCCTCCTCATCACCTACTCTCCATGGATGCCCAGCCTTGCTCCCTGCTGCTGATGCTGTTCTGCAGCATGCAGTTAGGTACAGACCAGGGCAGGTGAAGGGAGAGATCATCTGCATGGTTACGGTGGGAATTGGGGTCCTTGTTTGTGCTCCCTTGTGTACCTCCAAGCCCAGGTTTCTGAGATCAATGGAGTAAATGCAGGATGCCTCTCACTAAAAGGGAAGTGGAAGCCCTACTACTTCTTAGGAAGTTTTTGAGTGGGGTGAAGAAAGTTGGACTCTTTTCGACTTCTAGGCACACAACCCAACTCAGACTTTGCTGGCTGTCAGGGAACTGCAGGTGCAGAGACATCACCATCTGTACAGTCTCATGCCAACAAGTGCCACTGCTGCCACTGGCTGGCTGCTCACAGCTGGTGAGTTGGCTGAGGGCGAGGCCTTGTGTTAAAGGACAAACATCTAGATGCTGCCTTTGCTGAGCTGTGCTACAGATGCAGATGTCTCCATCCTGCTGAGGTGTGTGTGGCACTTAGCACTGGACTCTCCGGCAAGAGGCCTCAACTCCATCAGCCTATGGCCCCGCCACGCTAGTAGTAGGGGAATGGGCACAAGGTGCTGAGCAGTGACCTGGTTATTCTGCCTTCAGAAGGGACTAAATGATCTCTTTTCCTTTGATTTCCCTCCCTGCCACAGCCTGTGACCATTAGGGATATGCTGTGGGGGGGGCTCGGCTGGCCTGTAGCTTCAGGGCCGAGGCTGCTGTGGTTCTGCAGAGCAGGCTCTGCGCCCCTGCATTACGGTGCGTGTTTCGTTCCCTGCCCCTTGGGCCCCAGGGAGTGATGTTGCCACTGGAGTCACCCTGCTCCCTGAGGTGGAGGGTATGGGAACTGCCGTATTGAATTCCTGTAATTGTTTCAGTCAAGCAAGGCATTGGGAAAGGCACCATTTTGTACTACACTCTATGGGGGTTATTGCAGCCCCTTCTTTGTAACAGGTAGCTGCCCCCACAGTCAGTGCTGTGGTATCACTGCTAGCCACAGTTGTGTTGCTGCTGTTATGTGCTCTAAGGGGAGCATCTGATTCTCTAGCTCTGAGTTTTCTGAGCTGCTGTAGAGTGCCATCACAGGTGTAATCACATGAATGGCTGTAGACCTCACTGTCTTATTATGAACAGATTTTTCTACTGCAAGTTATTCTCCAATATGCTGCAAGATAGCTTAGTTTTCTAAAATACGGTTTAAAATATTAACTCTGTCAGGAAATGATCAAGTTCATGGGATTATTTAATTGGTCATTAATACAGTACTTGTAAGATATAAAGGAAAGGCAGTCTGCCACACAGGTATGCTATGCCTCTGATCACAGCCCACTGAAGCATGCTTCATAGTATCTTATTTTTTGAACTGTACACCTTCCTTCTGCCTGGGACTCAAAACCTGTTATCATCTCATCCAGCACATGGTAACAATGGGGCTGAGGGATCGGGCTAATAATCAATTTTGAACTTATTTAAATTAAAATACAAATGGTCCTATTAACAACAATGTATAGAGCAACTGTATGGAGCAGGGCTTTGGGCATATGCTTTGCCTTTCTAAAACCTGAACAAAGTGCAGAATGCTGAGTTTACCAGAATGCAGATCTGTCAGGTGCCAGCCTGGTGCACAGGGTTTGAGGCAGGGAGCTCAGGTGCCGCAGCAGGCAGTGGAGCACTTGGCTGTTCTTAGGGATGTCTTCTCTTTAGCAGAGGTGAGCACTCCAACTTCAAAAAGTTCTTCTCTTGCATCATAGGCCTGGGCCATGGGAGAGTTCAGCACGAAGTGCCACTGTACATTTTGAGGTGTGGGGAAGCTGTAAGATGGGGCTGAATGAGTGTGTGTTATGTTCAGACAGCAGAATCTGAAAAAATGGGGTGTGTGTTTGTTCTAAAGGGTGCTCTACAGGTGTCCACTTTGCCACCTGATCCTTCCTGTCTTAGGCTTTGATTTCCAAGTGAGCCCTTCTATCATCTGCCTGCAAACCAAATACAAGATCTTTGGAGCCAGTGATGTTTAATATACATGCATTGCCCAGAAACAAACTAATAATTATCCAGAGAGCAGAATGATGTTAGGAAATTTACTAGCTGGCACTGGATTCTGTGCTGAGAGGATATGCAAAAGCCAACAGAGAAATGCTGAAGCAGCTGCTCTGTCGTTGTTATAAGGCTTTGGTTTGGGCTCAGAGTCACTTTTTTCTTTCCCACTGCTGGAATTGTTGGAATAAGCCACTGCTGCAAACAACAATCCCGCCTCAAATTTTATTTTCACGTACTACTCGAGGGATGTCTGTTTGATTTTCTTTAAAGAGGCTTCTAATCCCTTTTTCTGCTGCCAATGCAAAATGATGGCACTTGATTGCTAAAGACACCGAGACACAAATTTAATGTCTGATGACTTTCATTAGAAGGAGAGCTCCCTTGAAAATGGTGCTGCTCAGCAGGGCTAATTTCAAGTGTTTTTCTCTCACAGATGCAACTGTTGTAGGGTGTTTGGGGTGTAGCAGCTGCCTATGTTATGGAAGCAGCTCCAAATCCCAGGCAGAAATCCAGGAATGGGGTGGCTCTTCTGGTGAACCTGTGTGTGGATTACAGTCCCTAAAGGGTTTGGTACCCAACTCAGGAAATCTGCTGTTAAATATCACAGAAGTAAGATGGAAGAAAAATGGTAGGTTGTTTGTCCTCAGCTGCAGCCCTTTGAATTATTGTTCTGAATCTCTCCCTGTAAGAAATGAGGTTCTGAGACAAAGAGAATGCTGACACAATAAAGGAAGAAAAAAGCACGGCTGAAATGGACTGAAACAAAATTCTGTGCTTCGAAGCAATCTATACCTTTTACAAATAATCTCTATATTTTTAAAACTCTTGATATTATAATAGCTAAAAATAAACAATCATTACAGGACCAATATTTTCCCCTTCACACCAATTATATATTCCTCTATCACTTGCTGCTGTATATTTCTAATTCACTTCTACAGCATGCTACAGCCAATGATATTGTAGTCTATAAATACTAATTAGACATTCTAATAAATAATCCTAATAGTGTACATTTTTATTGTGCCTGTTGCAATGGCTCCTATAAGGAAATGAATACTTTCGTATATTTACAGTCTTGTATGAATCCTTATCCATGACCAAAGTAGACGCTATCTTTATACCAAATATTTCTATTTTTTCCCATAAACCTAAATGCTTTTTAGAGTCTTCATTGTGTTCAGAAACACAATGAAGAAACAAAAAAAAAAAACAAAATCCACAACATATCCCTAATTATTTATATCTATAGCATAATAATTCCAGTATGAAATGTAAAAATAGTGATGCAGGTATAGTAAATATTTTCAGAGTTGCAATACTGTTAATTGCAAAAGAGATTAGTCTGAGTTACTAAGGGAAGCATCAGGAAGTGGTCTGACAGAACTGGTCCAGGTGATAATGAGCCTTAGAGCATAGGTATTATGTATAAAAAGTCACATTTTTCTCTTACTTCCAGTGAATTTGAGATAACTCTATGCATATCTTGGCTTTTTAAAATGATGCAAAATTTTGGGAACTTTCTGAATATAAAGGCCATAGTGGCACTTTGACTTTGTGTTGAGGCTTGTTCACATTTCAGTCCTGTGAGTGTGGAAATTTCTTCTGTGTTTTATTACTGTTGACCCTCTATAACAATGGAGTTTATTAGTGGCAGTTATAGAGTGGGCTTATTGATTTCATTGTTCTGATAAGAATTTGGCTTTAACTTTTCTTGCCTGTGTGTTTTACTCTGTGTTGTTGTTTGCTTCATATCTGTCTGCTTAGAAAATCTCGTGCCTACTTATGAAGTGTAATCACAAAGAAGTTCTCAAGTATGTAGTCTCAAAATCTCCACTTCAGAGGCACAATTTTAATTTTTGTTTTGTACAGTACACCTCTTTCTTTTGCTGAAGTGCTGTATAATTAGAGGAAAAGCAGTCTTTAGAATTCTTCAGATCTCCTCATTCTCTTGTGTGTTCCAATCATAATACAAGCTACACCTGATCATTGTGTTCGACCACCTTGTTAGTACCACAGAAAAGGGATTTTATTCTGGGTACAGCAAATCTGCATGTACATTTATGATGTCATAGTAAGAATGATTAACGCACATAGAGAACTGTGTGGAATTTTGTTTACCTTGCAAAAGTCATAAGTATAGACATAAAAAATATTTTTGTTATATATGTGTCCCAGGAATAGCAGTTAGACATGATAGTGCAAGGTACATCATGAAGGCAGAGAAGAAACTAGTTGATTTTGTGTATGTGAACATAAGTTTTGCTGCACAGCAAAGAATCACCCTGCCTGAGAAGCACTTTGGCTGGTGTCCTGAAGTTAATAAATCCACATATCACAATCCACTTAAGAATTTGCAGCAATATATTGTGAATACAATAAAGAAAGCACATTACATTTTAAATATCAGAGAGCTGTCTTTGTGAGCTGGAAAATAAGTCAGAAAATCACCAAAATGCCAGGAGGGCAATCTGAACAGAGAAGGCTGCTTAGGAACTGGATTGTAATTTGGGCAATAAACCCTGTTTATGACAGTTTCCCAGTCATTAACGGTCTCTGCTGCCAGGGGGAACTGGGACTATTAACTTCCTCTGATTGAACCAGAGGGGAAAGCAATAATTTCTTTTACAAGCAGAAGGAAAGGTTCTGCTCAATAAAGAACAATTAAACATTTCCTATAAAAAAGAATGCTCAGGAGCTCATGCTACTGCTAGCAGACGTGTGGTCATCAAAACCTTTCTTCTGGCTCTTTAAAGGATATTTTATGCTGTTAGTGTATTTACTTGTATCTCTGCAATTACAAGCTTGATGAAGGCCAAATTTTTCTGGGTTGAATGGTTCCACTGGGTGACTAGTGACTTAAGGAATTTCTTTCTTGTCCCTGGTAGGTCACCATTAATGTGTTTTCAGAGATAAGGACTTAACTTCTCTTGCATGATTATCTTGCTTCCTACAGCCAAGGATGGCTTTGTTATTATTCAGATAACCACCCTTTCTACATTGTTATGATTTTTTTGGTGAAGATACTTACTACATTCCTATCTTCTGTCTATTGTTATGTGCTCTATAAAGAAATGTTTTCTTTCTATCTCCTTAGTTTTTTTTTTCTTTTTCTTGTAGTACAAAACTATTTCAGTGCTATAATTTCTGTCAGAAGATTTAAATCCTGAGATCTTTGCCTGAATCATGGCATTCTGTGTGCCAGAAAAAGAAAAAGATTGGTCCTTTTAGCATGGAGTTCAAAATTAGACAGCAGTAAAAGAAGAAAAAATAGCACGGCTTCTAGCTGTAAGAAGAATGGCCCAGGAAGGGAATGAATTCTATTTCACAATATACGGGCAGTATTTAGCTGTATAAGTAATTTTCTTTCAAGGGAAAGGGTAATAAATTATTGCCAATTACTCCTTGAATTTATCATTATCAGCATATAACAGCCATATCACTTTAGCAGTTTGTAAAAATGCCGTATTTCACAGTGTTTTATTAGTATCTGGATTGCTGTACAAAACAGCTTTCGAAAGAGGGAGGGAGGCTGATGCATTTCCACTACTTCGCATCCATCACCAGCTGGCTATCAAAGGATACAAGAGTAAAACAAACAACGAAAATTACTGCCCACATGCTGGTCCTCTTTTCTCTACAGTGTCTGCAGTAATTGAAAGCCTGACTTGACTAACTGCTGCTGAAATCATGTAGCATCTGATGCCAAGTAAAGCACCGCAAACATTACCATTTCAGAACTCATTCTCAATGTTTCAGCTGGAATCTGTTGTATTGTGGGATAAGTACTTTGACATGCAAGCAAAATCGTCACTGAAGGCTGAAAAGAATTTGACTTAACTGCACATTTTGGCCCTAGATCATTATATCCTATTGCATTAGAAAGGGCACATGAAAGCACCATGGGAACTATTCCTCATTGCACAGACAAGTCACCCAACAGAAGCCTTCTTCCTGAAGCTATTATTCAAGCCCTTCAGGGTGGTTGAGTTACAAACCCCACTTGCATCTCATGGTAACTTTTGTTGTATGACAGGAAAGATGGGGAAGGAGGAAAGTAAAGAGTTGGGGAGAAAAAATATTCAAATGCAGGTATGGCAGAGCATATCTGCTGAAGAGCCAGTTGTGAGCAACTCCTGTGAAGCAACATTGTTCTATCTCTACTGTACTGCTTTTCTCTTCAGCTATACAGGGAAAGGTTATTATAAATAATACTTCAATGCTCTCTGTACCCCCCTGCTGGAGGGATTTTCAAAGCTATAAAGCTAACAACACTATTTCATTCCTTCTTTAAACAGGAGTGGTGAGAACATAACAGGGTGATGCGATACATCTTCAGAAAGCTGAATGCCATGGAGGTAGAGGATTATGGAAGATCAGATCACAGGCTGCTGAATAAAAGATAATTCCTGTGGCTGAAAGTAGGGAAAGGTTTGAGAACTGCTGGTATTTCCTGTTAGAGTAACTGAGAATTAGAAAAAGAAGAAGAATTTTGAAATCTCCATTGGATCAGGAACATAATTATCAGGTAGTATTTTAAGGTACAGTCCTCAAAAGGTTTGAGGACATGAATTAATGTCCTCTAAGTCAATTACAATAATAATAAGAGTGTGTAAACTATTTTAGATAATTCTTGTCTGTGTAATAGCAACTTATCTGCAGACAATGGGCTGAATTAAAAATTCTATGCCTATTTTCTACTTATTTAACAAAACCAAAGAATTAGCTGGAAGATTCTTGTGACACTTATGGAGACAAGAAATGGGAAACAAAATATATCCAAGCTCAACAAAATGGCTACAAAAGAGGTTCCTTGCATTAAAGAACAAAAAGCAGGTTTTTTTAATGCTGTATGTTCTGTTAGGATAGGGTCATCTACCTCAGTTCATTAAAAGCTGTCTAGCAGGGCTGACTTTCAGCTGTACGCAGCTAAAACATATATGAGAAACAGATTTGGCCCATGGTCTTCATTCTCCTTAGAGAAAGGTAAAAATAACTAGCAGCAAAGAGAAATAGAATATTTTGAGCCTTTGTTAATGGGATGGGCTTATAGGAAGTGAGGGATTTAGAAGTCAACAGCTGAAATTCTGTGAATTTATTCCAGACTTCCATTTGACTAAAATTATGGCCATTAATATTTTTCAAAAATATTGTGTAGTAGCCATCTATTTATGTCACATATTTTGTTGGAAATATTGGGAACATTCTTCTAAGAAATTCTGAGAGTTCATATTTTTTGAAACACTTTTTCTCATATTCTAGATGTTCCAATGTTTATCTGTCCAGTGCTACACAATGTGATTTAAACAGGAAATTTGTTCATTTACAGAGAAAGAGAAAGGATCTGCTGTATAGAATCCTGTCAAATTGGAATATGTTCAGCACTAAAAAAAGTAAAAAATACAGTAATATGCAGTATACTAGGCTTTTCACAAAGACAGTTGTCTCAGTCATTGCAGGAGTGAAAAAAGGAAAATAGATGAAAATAAGGGGATAGATTTTACATGATATGTTTTAGGGTCTTTCCCATGTGGTAATGTCTTTTAAAGGAATGCCACGCTACTTATTGAGTTGAGGCATAGATGTGTACATGCATCAAAAATGCATGATATATCCACCTTCGCTCCATATATTCCCTCTGGAAATAAAAACTTTCCTAAGGTATTGCAGAATTTAATAATTGATTAGCTTAAGATTTAACGGTATGTTTAATCTGTACATTAATCATTTTTCCTCTTTCTGAGGCTAATGCTTTTGAAAGTCATTGTTTAATGAGATCATATAAATTCAGCAGTCTGGATGTTAAAATAAAGGTTTTATGCTCTTTAAGAAGTTTTTATAAAATACTGTACTGCAGGTTACAAAGAAATGTTAGATACAGCATTTTAGCAGTGGAAAAAATCAATCATTAATCGCAAAGGAACTGCATTGACTTTGTTTGGTCTGACCTCTTTTTGTCAGATGTGAACCACCCTCTATGTAGGAAGTACTCATCTGGGAAATATTACTTTTAATTTGCATATAACATGAAAAAGAGTTTAGGCACTGCCTGTAAATATTTGGGAGAGATCTTCATTAGTTTCTCTCAAATTCATGTTTAACTATAGGCTATGAACACATGAGGGAGACAAAGACCTGGTTAATATGACAGAGAGAGCAAAGCAGAGATCAGATGTCCTTTTATTTTTTTTTCCCACTAGAACTGTTTAAACACAAAGCTTCCAAAAAGAAATATGTAGAATGAAAACAGCTGCTGAGTTACAAGTGTTACATACAATTAAAAACAATATTTTTATCACATCATATTGTTTTATAAATTGCCACCCAATATTGTGTATGAAGAAATAGTTCTCCCTTTTCCTTTTTCGTTTATTAACTAATGCTAGTGCAATAATTTCCTACACTATTTCTAGAAGTGTTATGAAGAACAGTCTTCCCTAGCTGTGCCTATATCTGGTACTAAGGAATTTTTGCCAGCAGAGAAATCACATTCAGTCATAAGTCTTTATCGACGACAGACTGTGGGATTGAGTGCACCCAAGTGCAGAGTTTTGCTCTTGAGTCGGGGCAATCCCAGGTGTGTGCACAGACTGGGAGAAGAACTCCTTGAGAGCAGCCCTGCGGAGAAGGACTTGGGCGTTGTGATAGACGAAAAGCTGGCCATGAGCCGGCAGCGCGCNAGGCCTGGGGCCCCCAGTACAGAGGGGATGTGGAGCTGTTGGAGCGGGTCCAGAGGAGGGCCACCAAAATGATCAGAGGGCTGGAGCACCTCTCCTATGAGGAAAGGTTGAGGGAGCTGGGATTGTTTAGCATGGAAAAGAGAAGGCTCTGGGGAGACCTCATTGCGGCCTTCCAATACTTGAAAGGAGCTTACAGGTGGGAGGGGGTACGACTTTTTTCACAGGTGGATAATGGTAGGACAAGGAGGAATGGGCTAAAACTGAAAGAGGGGAGGTTTAGGTTGGCCATCAGGAAGAAATTCTTCCCTGAGAGAGTGGTGAGGCGCTGGCACAGGCTGCCCAGAGAAGTTGTGGCTGCCCCATCCCTGGCTGTGTTCAAGGCCAGGCTGGAAGGGTTCCTGGGCAGTTTGATCTGGTGAGCTAGTGGCTGGCAGCCCTGTCCACGGCAGTGGGGTTGGAACTAGATGATCTCTGAGGTCCCTTCCAACCCAAGCCATTCTATGATTCTATGATTCTATGAAATTTTAAGCAAATGTAATCAAGGCATAACTAGTGGCTGTAACTCCCCTCACTGTAACTCACCTTTCTAAGACAATGCGGCCTTCCTACCTAGCTCTATGTTTCTGTAGCCACTAATCCCATACTACTGAGGCAGATGAGAAGACTAAAACAGAGAAGGCTAAAATAGTCTAAACCCTCCCTGAGAACAGAAGAGGAGGGCACTGAGGCTCACTTTTAGGATCTTTGTTCCAGGGCCAGATGTGCCTTAGAGGCCTGCAGAGTGGAAGGAGATTCTTTTTCTGGGTGGAAAAATGGAGTTTTGTCTGTAAATTCATCTTGATTTGTTTTAAAACTCAGTTAAGCAAATGCATTTGTCATTTATTTTTCGAACAGGCTGGGAATGGAGTGCAGCAGCTTATTCACTGGCAGTAACTTTGAAACACAGCTTAAAAACTTGGCATTGAAATCATACTTGTGCTCTCAGGCTGACAGTCTTCTTCAGCCATGAGGCTACTAGCCTGATTTATTATCACTTCTTGTGCAGAAACTGTGCACATGGCATAGTTCTTCATATTTGGAAGTTGGCAAGGGTGTCCTCAGACTCTCTCTGTTTATTCCTTAAGCAGTTGTCAAGACAGCTGTGGGGATTCCAACTGCATAAGTCTCTTAAGAACTTCATCCTATTTCCACACCCAAGGAAATGAATAGTATTCAAAAGATGAGAAAGTATTAAATGAAGACCATTGCTGTTGGAGGAGATAGTGGGACTAGGTGGCTCAGAAGGCTGATTAGAGGATGCACAACCCTCCATCTGCTAGTCCAGCACCTGTATTTCCTCTAGTTCTTGTCATCTGCTGGCTTCCCATGCTCATTCCTGAGCAGGAGACTTGTTTCACAGAGTCCGTACTAGAACTTGTCCTAAAAGACAAATGTTCTGCTTCCAAGAGATCTGTCTTGAGAGAAGGAAGCTTCTGACAGGAGGTGCAAATGCTCTGAGTTACAGCTGAGCACGGCACCTGAGAAAGATACAGAAAATTCACCTTGGATAATGCCAGCACTCCAGGTCAATGTAACGTCCCCTTTCACTGATGCTGCCATCACTGTCTCTCATCCCCGCTGGTATCCTGGGTGCCTTGTGAAGGCACGCTCACTCTGCCTGGCTGGGGTACCCAGGCTGCCTGCAGTTCCTCAGAGGGTGACAGATGATTCAGGCATGTGCCAGAGGTGTCCACCAGGACCAGACTGTTGCCTCATAAAAATGGGAATGGAAGGGAAAGTATGTGAATGGATTTCAAACTGAGGATGAATGTTAATGATCCTCAAGATCACTGTCATTATTCAGAGTGAATTAAGATTTTGATTTAGGACAGCACAACTAACCATGTAGAGTGAAGAGAGGATCAAGAATACTTTTTTTTCTGCATTGCAGCATACATACTTCATAATAATAAGGAGAGAGACATCAAGGCTGTCACATCAATATCAATGATTTCATCGTGCAAATGCTGTCAGCAATATTGTATTATTTTAAAAATATAATACTCCACACTGAGACCGCAACGTTAAATATACTCGAGAAAATAATAAAAACAAATGTGCAGGAAGATAAAGCAGAAAAATAGATCACGTGTTAGCACTGATTCATTATTTTTCAAGTTTCAATTCCCTAGGAAATGAATGAAAATTTACTAGTGTAAAACTTCAGACAGGTACAAACTTACAGAGAAAAGACATGTAAGGACCAGATGTTACAAGAAGAAATTAAATGTGGATGTTTCTGAGAAAACAACAGGAAAAGCTGAGGCTCATTCAGTTTTCAGCTGGCAGACTCAAGGATCTACATGTCTACTTGTTCCTTCTGGTCTGATCTCACTCCCAGTTATGATAAATGTTGAACTTTGTGGAGAGTAAGTAAGTTGCACACATTCCCCAGCTCTGGAATATTTAGTGGATAAAGAAACACAAATAATGACAGAAAGGTCATGTCTCTTTGAAGAGAACAAATACCAAAGCCAGAAAATTTTCTCCTTGTGATCCAAGTACTAGGAGAAATGTTACTCACTTTCCATATTTCATTATCATGTTGCTCATGTTTTCTTTGTATCACATTCTGTGTATTTTTTCCTATTCAGTGTCAACAGAACAGGGGAAGAGCAAATGTAAATGAAGACAAGAAAATACGCACCTACTTTTTAAAAAAAGAGTGTGTGGTTTTGGGCACTGAGGAAGGAGCCGTTTTGCAAGTATTAAATGTTGCCTAATAATCCACAGAAGTACTCATTTTCCTGTGCATGTGGCAGAGTTGCACTGTGAAACTGTTTTGACAGATTGATGTAACTATAACATTGTGGAGAGAAAATTTATTTAGAAATAGAAGTTATTTATCAGTGATATGTTAGAATTATTAACACAACAATCTCTACACTTGTGTAATTGTATGACTTTTGTTATACTTTTAACAGACATAACTTCTGCAGTATTTATAATTATAATATTTCAAAATACTCATTGTTCCTATATGAATTATAATGTTTATTTCATAAACTTTCTAGCCAGTTTTTTATTCCAACTCTTTAGACCATGCATTTTCTTTAGAATAAAAATTACTGAAATAAAGAGACTAGAAGGAAAAGATAGACTCAGTAAATGAGATAAAAAGGGAAAAAAGAGCTCTGCAATTACAATTGACAAGTTGGTTTAATAACCAGTGAAAGAAGAATGCAATTCTAGAGCAGCTGGATTAATTAAGTAATATGGCAAAACAAACCATGGATTATTATTATTTTCAGTACTCTTCAGGACTTACGTAGGCCTGAGGGCTTAGAGTTCAACATATCTCTACTAAAAGAAAGTGCTGATATCTTGGGTTGCAAGATGAAATATATACCTTTTTTGTAAGTCTATATATAAGGTACATTATATTCAAAATATAAATAGTTTGTAATTTATCTTATATATTATTGTATATTCTTATGCAAATACGCTACATATACATAGTATGTATATAAATTGTCCTGTGATTAGAGAATCAAGCTGAAAAAGGAGGAGAAAATCCCAACTTCCAACATGGCCAAAAAATAGAACATGAAGTAAATCAGTAATTGGTATTGAGGAAATGAATGAAATAAATGAAGTGACCTCATTTGTTTTTGCTGGAAATTTAATGTTGCCTGGGACATTACAAAAATCAGTTAGACAGGTGAAAATAGAAAATGAATGTCCACTAGATAGTTTAACAAATTTGTAAAACTTTCACAGAAAACCTGGAGACCTTGAAAATGATTCTGAATAAGTTCACAGGCCAACTGCAAAAAGACACAAAGATCACAGCCTAGAAAATTACTTACGTTATCTTTACACAAATCAGTAGATCAACAGATTGTTTCAAAAACTCCTGGATGTGAAAGGGAAGATTTCTCAGTCTACCACAGCATGAGGAGTGGTACAAAAGATGAAAAATAGTGATATTCTGGGAAATAGGGTATATATAAATATGGGATTAACTCTGTCATTGTTCTATGGAAATTATGAATCATAGAATCATAGAATCATTTGACTTGGGAGGGACCCTTAAAGGCCACCTAGTCCAACTCCCGTGCAGTGCACAGGGACATCTACAGCTGGATCAGGTTGCTCATAGTCCTGTCCAGCCTGACCTTGAAGGTCTCCAGGAGGATAGGGCATCCACCACCTCTCTGGGCAACCTGTGCCAGTGCTTCACCACCCTTATTGTAAAAAACTTTTTCCTTATAACCAATCTAAATCTCCCCTCTCTCGATTTGAAACCTTTTCCTGTGTCCTATCACAACAGACCCTGCTAAAGAGTCTGTCCCCTTCTTTCTTGTAGCCCCCCTCAAGATATTGAAAGGCCACTATCAGGTCTCCCTGGAGCCTTCTCTTCTCCAGACTGAACAGCCCCAACCCTCTCAGCCTGTCCTCACAGGGAAGGTGTTCCATCCCTTGGGTCATTTTTGTGGCCCTCCTCTGGACACTCTCCAACAGGTTCATGTCCCTCTTGTACTGAGAACTCCACATCTGGACGCAGTATTCCAGGTGGGGTCTCACCAGCGCAGAGCAGAGGGGCAGGATCACCTCCCTTGCCCTGCTGGCCACGCTTGTTTTTATGCAGCCCAGCATGTGGCTGGCTTTCTGGGCTACAAGTGCACACTGATGGCTCATGTCCAGACTGTCATCCACCAGTACCCGAAAGTCCATTTTGGCAGGGCTCTGCTCAATCCTTTCATCTCCCAGCTTGTATTGGCAGTGGGGGGTGCTGTGACCCAGGTGCAAGACCTTGGGTTTTTCTTTGTTGAGGTTCATGAGGTTCTCTTGGGCCCACTGTGCCAGCCTGTCTAGGTCCCTCTGGATGACATTCTGTCCCTCAGGCATATTGACTACACCACACAGCTTGGTGTCATCCACAAATTTGCTGAGGGTGCACTCGATCCTGCTGTCAATGTCATTGATGAAGATATTGAAGAGTATCAGTCCCAGTACAGACCCTGGAGGGACACCATTCATCACTGATCTCCATCCAGACATGGAGACATTGACCACAACTCTCTGGGTGCGATCTAGCAACCAGTTCTTCATCCATCAAAGAGTCCACCCATCAAATCCATATCTTTCCAGTTCAGAGAGAAGGATGTTATGGGAGGCTGTGTCAAAGGCCTTACTGAAGTCCAGAGAGATGACATCAGTGGCTCTTCCCATGTCCACTGATGCAGTTACGCCATTGTAGAAGGCCACCAGTTTGGTCAGGCAGGACTTGCCCTTGGTGAAGCCATGCTGGTTGTCTCGCATCACCTCCCTGTCTGCCATGTGCCTTAGCATAGCTTCCAGGAGGATAATTTCCATGATCTTCCCCAGCACAGAGGTGAGGCTGACAGGTCGATAGTTCCCTGGCTCATCCTTTCTACCCTTCTTAAAAACGGGTGCGACACTGCCCTTCTTCCAGTCACCAGGGACTTCACCTGACTGCCATGATTTCTGAAATATTGTGGAGAGTGTCTTGGTGACTGCATCAGCCAATTCTCTCAGGACTCTGTGATGCATCTCGTTGGGACCCATAGACTTACGGATGTTCAGTTTCCTCAGGTAGCTGTGAACCTGATCCTCACTTACAGTGTGAGGGACATCGCTCCCCCCATCCTCACCCTCCAACCCATTTGCTCGAGGGGTGTATGAAGAGCAGTTGTCATTGAAGACTGAGGAATAGGAATGTTTGTTAACTACCAGACTGAGTTTCTTTCCTAAATAGAGGTAGAAAATAGTGGCTGGTCTTTCCTGATCTATCAGGTTTGATCTGAATGACTGATGAAAGGTAGCCATTGTGTGGAAGTCAGATGACCAGGGGAAGCAGAAGGAACATGAGGCAAGTTTGAGGAGGATGTGGCTATTGACATGGTGGAAATTCTGCCAGTGAGCGTCTGGGAAGTCCTCACACTGTGAATGTCTTGAGACAAATTTTCAGTAGGCAATGTTTGCTTCTGTATACAGACCTGGACACAAATGTCATTTTTGTTCTTCCTGTTCAAACTGGGTACTATCCAATATGGTCTTCCGTTCAACAATGAACTGTGGGCTTGCTTGGAATTTGGATGCTTTTGGGAGCAGATGAAAGATCTCATGTGGGATGTTAGTAGTCAGGTGAGGGCTGAGTCCCAGAGCAAAGTGAACAGAGAAAGAATGCCAATCCCTACTGCTTTGGAAATAAACTCCCTGACAGAAGATATAAAGGTGAAGACAAGGTGGACCTGTAACAGGCTAAATTTAGGTTAACCGATAACTGACAGTGACAAAACCTTTCATTAATCTGTAGACAAAAGTGTTCCGGGACCAGAATTTCAACTGCTGGCTTTTTGTAACAGCAAGGTAAAAATAGACCTGAATAGAAAATACAGTATCTGGGCAGCATGGAATAAAGTCTAATAGCAGTCATAGACAGATAATATGAGCAAAGATGGCAAAAACATGTATTTTCTTTCAGAACAATAAAAACAAACACACCAGTGATCACTAATAGAGATGGGAAGCTGTATAAAATGTTGACATTTATCAAATATTCTGGAATAGAAAATGAGCTTAACTTGACAAGTATCATGTTCTAGGCCTGAAAGCATATGAAATGAGAAGAGACACAGAGACAATTCGTGTGTTTTGAGAAAAAAATTGTACTGAATAGTGAAGAAGGTAATCAGTCAAAGCGATCAAAGAAAGCTTCAGAGAAAGCAGTATTAGCCTACGCTTTGGAGCCTGTGTGTGAAAAACAGCTAGATTCAGAAAAAAGGTTATCAAGGAACACTAAAATGGTAATTCTGTTGATATATATGACATAAATTACAAATCAAACCTTAATTGCTCCATATTTGTGGCCATTTCTTACCACGTGGTAGTGAAAGAAGTAGTTTATTGCCTTAGTTATCTAAACTAATGCAATTTTGTTGCAAATTACTACACTGGGTCCTGTTGTGATGTGAAAATTAATGGTAAAGCTAGAAAAGAAAGTTATTTTGTGATAAGTTTGAATTTCTGAAAGGAAGCACTAAATCTCAGACAACCACAACCTGGACTCTGCCATAGACAATAAACAAGTAAAAAAATTGTGTCTGAGTGAGAGGCAAATATGAATAACATTTCTGGCATTTCACTGCAATAGAGAAGCACAAATATCTGTACTGCATAATAGGAATTGTGTTCTCTATAATGAAGTTACATTCAAAAAGTAGCCTACATGTTCAGTCCTGACTTGATATACAGCAGCATTCAACATATATAATGAAACACTTCAAATCAAATCAAATCAAGGCAAATATTATACTGAAAATCCTGATTTCAGATTTAAGACCTCTGTTAGGAACTGTATGCACTTGTTAATTTTAGGCATTTTACACTAACTCTTCTCAAAATAAGTATGTGTGGAAGTGCAATGTAAAACACAAGAAGATATGAAGATGACAGTGCACCATTCCTTTGGATATTAAATATTAAAATTTCTCCATAGTTATTGACAGAAGACTGTATTGTATGGATGCTTATCACAATCTAAAATAATCTTTGAGGGAAAGCTTTCATGAAGGAGAGTGGGATGGATAGTTTCTCCACAAATCAGCAGTTTCAGTGCTGCTCTTTTCACTGCCTACTCTCCCAAAGAAGTCTTGCAGTACACATACACTTCCCTTAGACAGCTGTAAAGATGACACAAGCTCAGTCCTTTCTAAGGTGGTCTGAGAGCACTGCAAGGCTACAGCTCTGTCAGGCACGAATCAGCACCAATGTGATTGCTTAAATGCCTCTGCAACCTTAACAGTTTTAAACATTCTGTATTTTTAAACTTTGTTTATTGACGTTATTAACAGCAACAATAATAATGCACATGCTGTTTCTCAGAGACCTTTAGCTTCTATATAATGCTGGTTTGTATAAAAAGATGTTTGCCTCATGACTTATTATATCTGTTGATCTGCTTAGTACCTTGCTACTGGAATCCAGTATGCATATTTTATACATCTGTAGTCTTAAGGTATTGAATCGTCATCTGCCTGTCGCAGGCAGAGTCACAGAAATAACAGAAACACCTTGTAATTCCTGTTATTCCTGATACCTCTAAATGTGGAAACCTAGCAGCTGCAAGCATCTGAGGTGTTCAACCTCTTCCTTCCCTTTTTGAAATGAGGATGACTGAGGAAGAACTAATATATTATTTTATTTTATGTTATTTATGTATTTTTTTTTCTATTTTGGTAATTTCGGGTGAAGATCAAGCTCATCAAGATTTCAGTAATGAAAGAAGTTGAGGTCAGTTTCAAAGGCTCAAGCAATCCATTTGGATATAAGTCTGGATTGCAAAACCTTTGGAAGGAGTTCTGTTCTCGGCAGCTGTGTGAAAAAAATCAGTACTACTGACGGTAATGAGCATGTATTGGGTTATCTGAGTAGCAGTATACAAACTGCCCACTAATATGCTCCGCTCCTTCACAAACATTATCATCTTAACGTAAGGCCCAGGAAAAAGATCACAGTTTTCCAAAAATCAAATTTTGTATAAGACAAGATTTTTTTTTGTTTTTTGTTTTTTTTTTTTTCCTTTTATTAAATGAGTTAACACATCATCTGAATTAAAAGCACAGCCTCTCCACAGGAATTATCTATATTAAAGATTTTGCCTAGAGGATTTAATGAAGTTGGTTTAGTAAGTAGTTCTTTCAAGGAGAAAGGGAATATTTACCATGGGTGAAAGAAGAATTTTACAATTAGATAATTCCATTAGACACTCTATGAATTAATGAAGGCTCTCGTAAATTTCAGCAAAGGACATGTGATCAGTCCATACACGAAGAGTATTCCTCTCCAACACAGTGCCTTATGTTTGCATACTTAGCCCAGCTTAGTACTTTTCTTTCATCTTCTATCACCACCTGGATTTTGAACAACAGGTCTTTTAAAAGCCACTCTTTCATTACATTGCATTAAAATATTCAGATTGTTTTCTCTACTCCTTTAAGAAATTCATAGAGCACTCCACAATTTTTAACACCCTGCTACCCCCACCATCTGTAAGCCATTAGAGGGGAGAAATGTTCTATAAGTGACAGAAGATTCCATAAGCAAACTCTTGTCCTGAATAATTAGCCAGTAGTGGGAAGGATATTGTCACATATATATAAATGGCAAACAAACTCATGCCTCAGCAATATGCTTCTTCAGTGTGACTGAGCATGGAAGTTCATTTTTAAAGCAGTAATTCAAATGGTGTAAAGGGAGATCTGTTTGTTTTCTTGTCCTCCTCCCTTCCCACCCCTCAAAGACAGAGCATTAGTTAAAAAAACAAATGAAGGAATATTCCCCAAAGAACCTTACTAGGGAACATGAAAAACATCCATTGTAAACAGCGGGTGGGTCTTCTGACAGGCTTTGTTTGCAAATGATAACAATTACAGGTAATTTTTCATTTCAATTGGAAGAGCAGGTATAAAAAAAAAAAGAAGAGTGCGGGAAACAGAGAGCAAGTGAGATTTCCCAAGTGTCTTATTCCCTCCCAGGTCTACAACCTAACAGGAGTGTAGAGAGCTTGGTAGTTTCTTCTCATTCCATTAAGTGAGATCTAATTGTGTCTCTTCTGTCTGTTGGCAGATGCGGTTTCTACATAACAACAGCCCAGAGACAGAGCTGCCTGATTAATGCCTCCAGCTGTCATATGCCCCATTATCTGTGCATTTGCATAACTTAATGGTTTAGGACAGGGGAGAGAGGATGCTTAATTTAATGTTTAGCAGGCCCTTGATAGCTGAATAATTTAAGAACTGTCAAGGGAGGTCAGTCCTACAGCGATTCAGCAAGACAGCTATGATTTCTGCATATCATTAAAATCCTTACTTAGGATAATTTGAAAAAAAGAAGTGGAGGGGGGGTAGAACAACAATGCCTGAAAGGAGGCCCTGCTTTTCTGTTAACTCTTCCTTTCACAAAGACTAGGAGAAAGGCTTTGAGAAAAGGTACAAATTTGTCACAAGGGCAGGAAAGAAAGGGTTAACTGTATGCTTTCTCTCCCCCATCCCCCAGTCTTCTTCTCATAGCTGAAGGGTGGAAATACAGAATTTACTTAAATTCGACTAACAGCCCAACATGCTTTGAACAGGAAACACTCTCGGTTTCATTAGATACTAATGAATATTATTAAGCTAATCTGCCATTTGTTTTCTAATTATGTGTCAGAAAGCACCACAGTGGCAGCTGAGGCAACTGCCAGGGTGGATTTATTTATCTTCAAATCCTGTGTTTACTGCCCGACTACAGCAGAGAGTGATTAGGATCAAATAAAAAGGGATAAGAAAAGAGAAAAAGAAAGATTATTTTTTCAGGTTTATTACCGCTGTTCTTTTCCAAGTTCATCAACTTCTCAGTGATATTTGACTGCATTTCAAGCATCGGTAAAAATGAGTTATTAAGGCTTCCCTGTGAGGCATTCTGTCATAATACGAACCTGCATGAAGTAAGCTGTTTGAGGCTGGACTGGCCCTACCTATCTGCTAGCCAAACCAAAGGCTTGCTCAATGAGTCATGGAACTGCACTCTGCTACTTCTGTTGAATTCAGTGTACTCATCTGGGCCCGTGCTTTGCTCTCCTAAAGCAGCGCTGTGCTTCCTGAGCTCTGGCATTTTGAAGACCATATGGTTACCATTTAAACAACTTCAAAACATTAATTAATTAACAAGATTAATGTTTCTGCTAAGAGCAGGAGTTGGTAAGTTCAGCGTTGCTTAGTGGAATGGGATTTATTTACACTAAAGGTACCCTAAACTATTTCCTTGGGTGAGGTGAGCCTGCTTCTTCAGTTGCGGTAGGTAGTCTGACTCTGGCTGGTATTTTGCCCCTTCCTTGACCACCTGTTCTCTGGCTTTATCCTCTCACTGTGTCTACTGTCTGCTCTGCTTTGCCCAGTGTGTTTGGCTCTGACCGAAACCTCCACAATTTTCCTTGGGCTCATTGCATGGGCCTTCCTGGCATCTAGATTTTTAGGCAAGGAGTTCTGTTGCTTTTGCTATCTGCTTCTATGGAAGATCTGATCAGCTTGTTTTATTTCTGGTTTCATCTACTTAATGTATGGGCAATCAAAAATGTGTTTATGTTAAAAAAATAGCTTTTAAAACTAACAGCGCCTTATGTACGTTATGTCAGTATGTGTGTGTACATACAGTCCGTATACAACTGTGCACATAAACGTATGTACAGATGGACACAAGTACATGCATCTAGGTGAGTTACCTGACTTTTTTTTTTAACATGTTCCAGATTAGGATCTTAGAACTTCATCTGCCATTGGACCACCTCATTTTCCTTTCAGATTCAGAAAAAAAATGTAGGGAAAAAAAAATTGGAGAATTATACTGAGCTGAAGGTGAGCAATTGCTATGGCTGGTTGGCATATGCCCAAGATTTTGAGTGGGATTGAGTGCCCTCCTGTCTTTGTGCAGTTGAAACCTTCTAAGTAATTTTATCTTTACATTTTATAAATACAGGCATGCAACAATTGTCAACTGAATTAATTATTCAACAGTTTTAGTCTGAAAATGATGACATGCACCTTCATCTTATAGTTCTTGCACCAGACAAAGGCATTTGGTGGGATGGTGTGGTGGAACTGTAACAGAATGTAAAGGAAAAAGAGAGCTCCTCGGTTACTGGGCTGCTTTCTCCATTTTATGATGTTTTCCTGGAGTATGCAGTATTCACCAGAGAGTATGCAGGACCTGACAACACGTTTGCCTGTTGTGAGTATAACAGAATATACACAGAACTGATCCAAGGTATCAAGGTCATTTGTAACTCCATTTTGTAGTCCTGAGGAAATGAGAGACAATGCTTTTCTTTCTTTCTTTCTTTCTTTTCTTTCTTTTCTTTTCTTTCTTTTCTTTTCTTTCTTTCTTTTCTTTCTTTTCTTTTCTTTCTTTTCTTCTCTTTTTTTTTTTTTCTTTT
>VXAV01007828.1:130687-150998 GCA_013399715.1 Alectura lathami | reverse complement strand
TTTTTTTTTTTTTTTTTTTTTTTTTTTTTTTTTTTTTTTTTTTTTTTTTTTTTTTTTTTTTTTTTTTTTTTTTTTTTTTTTTTTTTTTTTTTTTTTTTTTTTTTTTTTTTTTTTTTTTTTCCTGCGTGGGTATACCGTTGATTCTTGCTTGTACATTCCTTGTGTTTTATTCATTGATTGTAAATGTTTGTTTGATTTTCTTTTCATTTGTTTAGTTTTAGAAATGAAAATCAAGAAACAAGTGCACATTGTGAAGCGCAGTGTTTAAGAGGTAGATTTCCGTCGGGTTCATTTTTGGCCACTGCCTTTTTGTTGCTTCCTAGCAGGGGATTGATTAGAACCAGAGAAGCCAAAGCAGAAACCCAGATCTTTTATTTGATAGAAATATAGGTTAGAGACCTCACTTTCAAGCACCGTTGGCTAGAGTAATTTTGCTTAGTTGTTAGTATAGACAAGCTTAATATTAGTGCTGGAAAACCATTACAACAAGGTTGTGCATTCTCAGGCTTCCTCTAAAAGTACAGGAACAGGAAACAAAATGGGCAGGGAAAAAATCCTTATGCATACTGACATAAATCAATGTTGTTGTTCCGATCAGCACATATGGTATGGTAACGTTGCCCACTGCTTTGAGACTGTCTAATGGAAGACCATATGGGCTGCTGCTGCATCAGAACACAATAAAGCTGTGTTTAGGACTCTGCAGTTAACTGGATTCAGAACTTCCTTGCTTTAATTGGTTTGTGTATCTGCATTAACATTTTTTCTTCAAACACAGGGGTCCTTTTGTTTCAAACTCCTTTTGTTTCAAACTCCTTTGTTCAGTGATAGGTTCCATTGGCCAGACCAAGACAAATATGTGCCTTTCTTTTTGGTATTTCACGTCATTGTCTTTGCACTTTTTTAGGATGTTACCAGATTTCAGAAACAGTGAGAAAATATTCCATCCAGATCACCTTGTCAGAACAAATTCATGGCAAGAAAAAGTATTCTTTGTTCCTTAGTTCATATTTATTCGAATAAAAAAAAATGATTATTTTGTAATTGTGGAAATTAAGTCCATTCTGGGAGTTCCCAATCGTTCACGGTCAGTGTCTTGCAGGATTAAGACTTATAAACTGTAACCAACGTGGTCACAAAGAATATCCCCGGATCTAAAGAGTTCTGCATGACAAAATATGTAAGTATCTATTTAAGAGAAAGCATGCAAATCCTCCATGGATTCCACACAGTTTTCCTGCAATAGATCCTCTCGTCTTTGGCCATGTACTCTCCGTATCTGACTTTTTAGACCCCTGAAATCATTTGCATTTCTATTTTTCCAGCGAGTTACAAATGTTTAGCCTAGCTCTCAGGTAGGGGAGATAGGGGAAGGTAGGTGAGGACCTCCACTTCCTGGTCACCTCTCAAAACAGAACAGCAGCAGGTAGGTGGTGGCATCTACTGGGCTGTACTGCAGGGAACATGCATGTGTGACATTACATAGTGATACTGATCTTCCTTCTGCTGCTGCTAATACTGAATTATCTGTTATGCATTGATCAAGGATAGTGTTCTTGACTTACTCTGCTTTTNTATATGTTTTTTTTTTTTTTTTTTTTTTTTTTTGATCATAAGAAAAACACAGTCAGCAAGGACTATGCATTCACCAAGTATTTACCAAGAACCTTCCAGTCTCAATGTAGGATAGAAGACAGCAGATGGATACGGAGGACAGATGGAGATGTGGTTTAATAACACAATGATAGAGAATGGTTGGCTGGAGGATGGTTTCTTTCTTTTTTTCTTTTTTTCTTTTCTTTTTTTTTTTTCCACAAAATGGGCTAGTTTTCTCAGGCGTCTGGGGCTAGCTGGTGGGCATAAGTGTCAGCAGAGGAGGGCAGATGTCCTCACACTAGTGAGCAGGGAAGTAGGGCAATAAGGCTCCCCTTAAGTGATGGCTGTTTTGCATCTGAGATGGTCTGAGATTGATTTTCCCTTGCAGACAGGGATTTTCAGAAGTACCAGCCTCAAATGGAATGGGTGTATATGGAAGCATAAAAGGCTTAAATGGATGGTGAAAGGGCACAGATCATGGCAGAAGGAGTTCATGGGTGAAGTGAGGCAGAAAAGGCAGGTATATCTTACTGCCAGTAGAACTATTTCTGCAGCAGTTATCCCTGAGCAAGGGCACAAGTTTAGCAATCTGGCTATGCAATACAATCATCATCATTCCAGCATCAGGTAACTGTTTATTTCTGCTTCTTCTGTCAGCCCTATTGCTTTGATGCTCATGCAGCATGAATGCAAAATGAATTGCATTACTTCATATTAGTTTACAGTACAGTGAGTAGCAGGTTAAGTAACCGACATGGACCCAAGCTCTTGTTTAATTTTTAGGTAAAGAAAAGGTAGAGATAAGTATTTTTGTTAACTGCTCCAGATTTCTCCCATTTAACAAAATGTCTTCCCCTCTCCTGCCCCAGCCCCCCCCCAATTTTTCTTCTAAAACTGTGTTTCTTTTAACTCCAGTGCTCAGTCACATCTGTCAAGTTTACCTGTACCTGTTTTTTAATCTTTGAACAAATTCAGATAAGACCTTTAACTCCGTGAAACACTTGTTTCTGAAACAAGGGCCTGAAAAATTTGTTAAAGGTGCAATAATGGAAAATAACTGCTAATATAGGCCAACTTAGGAGTAGAAAGGGAGAGGGAAGATTCTTGTTTCTTCTCTTTCNAAATCAATTTCAAAACATAAGTCCTATGATAAAAGCCCAATCTCCTGCTTACAGATTCAAAGCCAGTTTTCCGATTCTGTCTTTTTCTGTCACACTGAAAACACAGAGAAGTCTCACATTCATATTCTCCCACTCACACATTTAGTGGGAAACAATGCAAATGTTCTTCTGCTGCACTAGATGTCACCTAGATGAAAATTTAAAAATAAAATATCCTCTTCCCAGTTTCCAGAGGCGATTAGGATGACAAGTTAATCAAGACTTCATCTGAGCCCTGCATTTTTCTATTCATCATATCACAGCTCTTCTAATGTAGCTGTCCAGTCTACTCATAGCAGGCTTTTTAAAAATACTGGATATGTTGCAGATTTCTTTTACACAAAAATCTCTTAGCCTTTTCCTTATCTATCTGGATATGAAGCAAAACCTAAAGAGACTGCAAGTGTACCACAGAGGTCATTATTAGGAGGATAGCTACAATGACCTCCATCAATGACCTCCATGCCTCAGACTTAAACTAAGGGAGACCCAGGCAGAGCCTTTGGTGGAGTGTCATGCTCCCCCATGACATGGGGAGGCACTTATGCTCCTTTCTGCTCATGGGTCCTCATTTGCAAAAGAAGAACAATTTTTCTTTGCTTTAAGGGTGCTGGGAACAATTGCACCAGTAATGACAGAGAGTGCTTATCTTTTGAAATAATAAAAGGCAGTCAGATGCATGCTGGTCGTCTTTAACATGCTTTGTAATTTTGGGGTCCAATGTTCAAAGAGTACACATGCTACACATAATTTAGAAGATTTAAATAATTGTCTGGAGAGTCATATTGTGTCATGAGGCTGACAGTCTCAAAGAACAGAGATGGTTAGTGACAGCCTTTCAAGAGAGACAATGACTGGGGTCAAAGCCCTGGTTATTTGAAAACTGCCCATAAGTTCAGAAGAGAGGCAACCTATAATCTCCTGATGCCTTGGTCATATCCCGGGATGCCCTGCAGTCTAGATGTAGGAAGGGAATGGTATTCAATATGTATCCAATGGTTGTTTTTCTTTTGCTACCATCTTCTGTATCTGGTATGTAATGAAATGACATTTATTTAAAAGTGTTATGCTTCCCTCATGCAGGCTTTCATGAAAAATGCACAGATTATGACTTATTTTCTACTCTCTGTAATATGACATTTTCCTTTTAAATGGACTGCAATGTTAATAAAGCCTTTATAAACCCTAGAAGAATAACAATAGTGGTAGAATATGTCTTTTTGCTCAGCCAGCAAAATAAAGAAAATACGTCTCAAGCCATCTTTTTCTAAGAAGCTCTAGCAGAAATCTTTTAGGATCTGTCCGCTCAGCCTAAGGTTGCGGTATTGTTGGTCAAGGCACAGTTTCTCTGTCTTTGTGGGCTAAAGCCCTTCAGGAATACAATTATGCCTTAAATGATCTATGCCATGAGTAGTAAAATTTCAGTTCCGAAAGAGATCAGAATTATTGAATATATTCAGGATTAACTCAACAATTATTACCTATTTTTATTATTGTATTAAGAACTTCTTTTGAGTGACATATGTGGGAATCTAAGAGAATGAAAATGGAAACCAAGAAAAGCCACGTATAGAATAAAGGTTCAGCCTGTGGAGTGAGCTCATTTCTATGCAGTTGTCAACAGTCTATGGGAAGAGTTATTCAAACAGAACAGTTCTGAGTTTTAGTCTTTACACAGATACAAATTGTGATGAAACTCTGAGTTGTGAAGTTGTGTCTAACTACTTGTTTTTACTGACTATATACACAGCTAGATACATATATGCTGTACCAGGTTCCTGTAATTTTAATACATGCTCAGATTATCTCTTCATCTGTTGTTCTTGAACAGTATTTCTTTTGATGTGTGAAGTAAGTATTAGACACACAGCAGTTATGCTCTCCATAAAAGAAACATTATCAGAAAATGGAGTAGTTTGCCACATGATCATGGGAATGTTTGCAACGTGATCGTGGGAACAACAGAACAGGCAGAATATGAGTAAACATGGAGACTGACGTTTAGTTTGTCCCTGCGGTAGTCCCACTTTGCCAAGCTGTTGCAGTGATGCAGAGGGACAGTGGAGAGCTTGAGAAAGTGCTATCAACTCTTGGCTTACGTGAAGCCAGAGATTTGCATTAGCACTGCTAGACACTAAAGAAAAACTAGTGCTGAATGTCATCTGTAATATTTCAATTGTCTCCTGAAAAGAATGTGTTATGTGCTAATTGCCCCGGAAACCTGGTTACCTATTTTTCATTCTGAATGTTTGTTTATCATTTGTGCCCTCACTGAATTTTTGAGACAGAGTTCAATAAAAAATGAAATTATTGTCCTGTCACCCCTGTCAACAGAGCACTCTGTCAATGATTGAAGCTCAGCCTAGGATCTCACTTTGAAGGCATTAAAAAGTATTACTGCAGGCAGAACCCTTTTTCTTCAGTTGAACATAGTATCTCTCCATTTACCTGCCATCAAAATTGTGACCGCGAACATACATGGGTGGAAGAACTCTTGGCTTATGCTAACAACTCTGAACAAAAAGCACTGGGTGTAAGAAATCCAGCACAAAGCAGAAATATAGGATTTGCAGATAATGTACATGACCAAATCGAGGCTAGAGTGAACCCAATTTCTTTCACTGCACTAATGCTTTACAGCATCCCCCTAACTTGTAGTTTTCCAAAGTACATGAGGTGAAAAAGCATTGTGATTTATCTCTTGCTGCTTCATTTGCAGAGCTAGAGGATCTCAGGTGGTCTCCATGCAGATCTAACTTCAAGAAAAGGGTTCTGCTGAAAATGCTCCTGACGCAATAGAGTGTACTACTTTGTACTTTCCTATATCGTTTTGCTTACTGCCCTTTGTATTTACCCAGCAGATTAAAAAACTGTCATGTCGGATAATGCATACTTACCAGTGAATTGTGGCAGAGCAGCTGGTACATACCTGGCCCTTCTTACTCTTCCCTGACTGTCTGCTTAGAGTCATTGCCGGAAACAGGCCAGCTAGACCCGTGGTTTGAACTGGTGTTTGGTTCTCCTGTACAGGCATGTGTATCCGTTAGAAGGGTGAAAAAAAACCTGAGACTAATGAATATATTCAGAGTTTCATTTAAATTTTTCTGTCAATTCACGGCAACTACTAATTAACACTGATTAGTTTTAACTCCCCTCACCCTCCTTCTAACAAGGCAGTGTGCATGCCTCAGCTCTGCTTCTTGTTTGTAAATAGTGTGTCTGAAATAAAGCAATTTAAAATCTCCTCCTCGTTTTTGTGAGCAGGAAAGGTATATGCTGTAATTCACTTTATCATCTGGCCAAGCATTTTGGCTTTAGAGTGTAATCTGAAGTCTGTGAGTAGACTCCTACTGGGTTAAATAGATTTTAGATGAAGCTCCTAGCAAAAGCAGAACTTCAATAAATCACAGGTTTGCAACCTGTTTGGCAGGCTGCATACCTTTGTGGTTCTCTATGGCCTGCTAGTCTAAGGGTTTTCTTTGTCTTTTTAAGGATTTTATTCTACTCAGGCAACCCTGACTTACATTCTGCACAGCCCTGCTGAACGTAAATGGAGTTTTACAGACTGTAAGTCAGAACTGACTCCGATTCTCTGATGTTGTCTTTTGCTGATCCAGAGTTCACTGTCATGCTAGCTTGTCTCTCCCCTCCTTCCCTCTCCCTTCAAAATTTCATTTCTCTCATTTCTGTGTTTCCAGAGCTCTGCCCACATCACTCAGCTGCTAAATCTCTGTCTCTCTCTATTGGGCTGCCTTCTTCCTCTCAACTGCCAGGTCTTTTTTTTTTTTTTTTTTTTTTTTCAGCTCCCAGCAATCTTCTTTCCCTTCTCAAGCGCCATAATGTATTTGCTACTATTTAATGAGATACCCAGGATGGGTGAACTGACACTTGCATTCTGTCTCCCAGCATCCTTAAATGGATAGCATGATAAATACAAGCCAAAACTCAGCACTTTCAGCTGTGGAATCTGAAACTTCTAATAGAAACGCCTTTCCAATTCTCCAAAATAGATAGGGCCATGTCCTCTGACAATAACTTGACAAAACTCCATTGACTTCAGGAAAGTTACTTTGACATATGGCGGCTGAAGACTTACCCCATGGTATAAATGGAGATTGTGTTTCACATAAATCACAGGAAACTAGTTAGATGTATGGCAAATTAAATTAAATATCTGATGTCAAATTACCGCAAGTTCCTGAATTAGTGCTGCTTAATATCAAATCTTATATTTGCGTCTGAGGTCAAATTAAAACTACCATTATCTAATGGAAATAGCTCTGTACTATATCTTCAGTGACAGTCATGAGTTTAATAATCTAACAAGCCACTGGATGTCTCTACTGTGCCATACAAGTTCAGTTAAAATATATGTATCTGGCACAAAAGCTTACTTAAAAAATACGGCAATCTGAACACAGTAATATTTGAAATGATGGGACAGAGATTTGAGATGGATCACTCACTGGATATACTATGAAAGGCAGAAGTTACAAAATTCAATCCGTTATTTTAAAATAATAATTCCTTTTTTGTTTTGTTAATTTAGATCAAACATGTTCTTCACAGCTGTAGGAAAGCACAGATCTCTTACAGAGTGAATTTTGTTTGTTTTTATTTCCTTAACTCAGCTGAACAGCATCCAGATTTAAATTTTAATCTTCCTGCTTGGAACACCTTCCTAATGTTGCAATCCCTTGCCATGTACAAGGGATAATGGGGGCACTCCTCTGGAAAGACTAAATGTTAATTAAGTAACGAAAGGCTACATGAGGACCAAAGCAATTTAGGATGAGAAGGATAAAATCGTACGGACAGGAATAGCTAGGGGTGTCAAACGTATTACACGGACTCTGTGCTTTTATGTGCAGGGGAAAGAGGACGAGCCCTCCGATAGATACCAGCTGGATTTAGTCACCATGGCTACACATGATTTGTTCTGGCTGTCCCTTTGAGCTGTTTTCCCAGTGAGAAGGATTTCAGGGCTGCGAGGTTTCTGTGGGGTGGGCCTCACACTGCTCCTGATATGGTGGCAGCGACACATCCAGGCTCCTGATGGGAAGCTACAGGCGTGTCCTCGTCCCAGTGACTCACTGGGCACAGCATAGCCTGTGCTTGAACACAGGGCTGTTTCTGCTTGTTATCCTGCACCACCGCCATCTCCAATGAGGGGATGTTTGTGTGCTCTGTCAGGGTTTTTGAGTTTGCTGAAGGACTCTGACAGCACTCTAGAGTGGGTAATCTGTATACCCTCTGGGTTTAAATGTCTACGATGTGACCCAAGGTGTCCATCCAGTCCAATTTCAATTTGAAGATAAAAATGTAGATGCAAAATTAACAATAAACATTGCAGAATTTTCTGTTTGTCACAAAACTACCCATCCATCAGAGTTGTTACAAGTCATTACCAGTGTGGATGCTTTTGCTTGATTGCAGTCCCTCATGCAGTCACTTCTACCTCTGAACAGGAATTAGGATGTGAAAAATGGATGCCTGGTTTGAGAACTGGGAGTTATGACTCAGCCAAGTGCATTTTTGTTGTGCCAGTAGTGACAAGTCACTGGCATCCCTAGCATGACTGCTGGGTATTCATGCAGAAGAGATGCCATGTGTGATGCTAGAAGGCAGTGATGGCAAATTATTGTGTTAGGGTAGCAAAGTGGGAATTTAAAGAGTGTCATCTGATGCTCACAAACTATTCTAATCTGGGAAAAGGTAATAAATAGGGGCTTGATACTGTTACCTCAGTCTTAATGACTTTAATCATAGTTGGAACTTTTTTTTTTTTTTTAAAAATCCATAAAACTCTTGAAATGGAAAACGCTAATGTTTATAATGACAGTGGATTCAATTTTACATCATCTGAGAACTTTGGAGTGAGCAGAGCAGTTGAGTTTTAAAAAGACTATTCTATTCTCCTGTATCTATAATAAATTCCTGCCTAGCAAAGTTTAAATATGTAGCTTCAGGGAACAAAGGAAGCCACTAAAAGCTAGATAAATCATCAGCTTTTATTCAAAGGAACCTTTTCACCTATTCAGTAGCATGAATCTTGCAAGACAAAAACAATATTTTGAATTTTATAGTGCCTTTCATCCAAAGCACTTTGCAAAAAAATGAATAAATTATTTTCCCCTCATGGTATGATGTTTGCAAATGTTGATATTTCAGCTTCAAGGTGGAGAAGGTCAAGACAGAGTGAGGAGCAATAGTTTTTCCAAAGGTCTGACAAAAGTAACCTGTGCTCGAGTCAGAAACTGTACTCAGATTACTGTAAGACAAATTTCCTGGTTACCAGATTTGGGAATTGAAGTCACACAGGGAAAAAACCTGTGAAGAACCGAGGTGACTTGTCAGAGCAGAGGATGAAAAATTACCAGTTGACTGCAGGTATTTCTGCAGTGAGAGTACAGTAAAAGTAAACAGCCATTAACTTTATTGGTACGTACACTACTCTGCTCATGGCTTGAGCTAAATCAGGCTTGTTATTATGAGCTTGGCAATGCCAGATATAATGAATTTAGCTCTTAGTCTCCATATCACTTTAAGACTGTGCCTTCTCACCTTGCAGAGCTTATGAAGATGGGTATAAGGTTGAGAACATTAAAGAATTTCAGGTGCTTGGTTGGATCTTCAGTAATAAGGACGGTATGTGTTCTGTCAGAGTATCCTATCTACTTTGTCTGGGTTCCTGTATACCTGGACTCATTCGGTGCCTATCGGACAGAAATATTTACTCCTTTCTCCCACCTGTGGAGTTTCTCTAATCTTCATTTTTTAGTTTTGCATCTATACAATTTTCAATTTTCCAGGATAATTAAGTTTGCTGCTTCACTTTGGGAGACTGTTTGCTACCCTAGAAAGTTTTCTGACATAATTCTGCACATCTTTCTCATCATGTTCCCCACATTATTATACCTGATACATTGCTACAAATAAATCTTTTTATTGCCTTTATTTTTACACCTTTCAACTATTTGACATCTCCTCCTATTTCTCACCACCATGCACTGAGTTGTCACTTAGGCCAGCTACCATGCAGAATTAGCTTCCTTAATCTTGTCTTATTACCTGCTAGTGGACATCTAATTTTTTTTTTTGCTCTGAGAAACTCTTTGGTTTGTCGGTATATTTTGGGTACTGGGTTGAACACAATGTACTGAATGTGAACATACCAGTGTTAGTGTTGCACAAGGGAAGAACAAGTCAATTCCATGACATCCAAATTCAGACATTTTTCTTCTTTTTGCTGCTTTGTAACATCACTAACTCTGCATTGTCACCTCCTATCCCTACACCCTCCTGTTCAATGAAAGTTGAGCATTCGTGCCTGGAGAGTACATCTTCCACTACCTTAATGAATGTTGATTTCTCTTTATTAACTTTTGTGAAACCTGCTGAACTATTCTCAGGAAATTACTCAGGTAACCTCCTCCCTCACCACCCTCTGGCTGCAAAGCTGCTGTCCAGCCTGAATAGCTCTAAACAGCTGTTTCAGACAGTCCCTTCCACACTTGTTTCCTTTGTGCATGCTGTGCTCAGATTGTAATGGTTCATCCTGCTGTTCCACCTATGGGAAGTATTTATCTCCCTTCTATGCCCAGAGCCTCCCAGTCCTTCAGACTTGGCCTGTGCATCTTGGAGTAGCCCCTGCTCACTCTGCTGGACACTCCTGCTGTGGTAGGAAGATTTGATTCTGTTGCCCTCAAATGCCTCCCGTTAATCCCCGTGTGACCAAGGTGGAGATACGGGGTGACATGCAGCATGCTCTTTTTCCCTCCCTGATAAGGGGTTCTCAGCTGGGAGTCCCTCTCACCTGCAGGGCTTCAGAATGGCCCCTGTGCGCTAGTCTCCAGGACTCAAGGCAAAAGGGGATGGCTCCGCATGGGCGTGTCACAGGCACTAATGATGATGGGAGCCCGCTGGAGTCAAGCTCAACTAATGATCCCACTGGTGCCTTTAGAGAAGGAGGGGGAGAAGGAGCTGCCTGTGAGACAGGAGGCTGCAGAAGGACTGTGATTTCCACAATTCTTCTGAAAGGCTTTTAATGGTCTACTTCATGGCCTCATTAAGCGAACAATGTCAGAGCTTTAAAAAGAGCCCTTTACGATTCTTGCACTGGGCTAGTAATATATATCACAACCGATATATATAGAAAAGCAGAGGAGCACAGAAATGTGCTGTATGGTTGAACCCCAAAGGAAAGAGCTAGAACATTTCTTCTTTCACCCTCTACCCTGAATCCTTGCAATAATTAGCCGAAGTAAAATGAATATTAGCTTATGCTTAACTGCCTTTCCAGCATGTTACCCTGCATTGACCCAGTAGTGCTAAACCAATTATTTTTTGAACTTTATGGCTTTAAATAATCCTCCGCTCTAAAACTCCCTGTACCCCTCAGCTACTTAACCACAGGCCCGACTGCCCTAAATCCTTTTCTTATACTTTGTAGCTTTTTAAGCAAGCCCCCTCTTTAAGTAGACATAATCCCTTCTCTGTAGAAAACATGAAAGACCTTGAACAAATCAAGATTTCTCCATGGAGAATTCAGCTAATCCTGTGCTTAGCTCCTAACAAGGAAATCCATCTCTCCACCAAGCACCCCATTACTAGAACTAATGCCTGACTTGAATAACAAGCAAATTATTGTGCTTTAATTGTAGCACTGCTCTGTCACATGGAGCACTTGGAGAGGAATGTGACTAGGCTCCTCCAGGAAAGACAGGTCACGCCTTTTTGTTGTTGTTAAGGTTGCTGTGATTTAGCAGCAGGCTAAATTAACTATTAATATGGACTGCACATGCTTCAGATTAGATGAAACAGCTGCACTGTAGCTCTGTAGTACACTTTATTACAAAACAAGTGCTATTATACTGGATTACTATTCTCCTTTACATTGTCTTTTGACTGTTGTGAAATTCATATGCTGGGGCTTGAAGGGGTATAATCACGCCCTTGGGGGCAGGGAGGCATCAGCCATTTGGTCACAGAAAATCACATTAGTGTTAAATCAGAGTGAAAACAAACTAATCCACAATGCTGATGCATGGTCAGTGCTTTGTCCCAGAAGGACTCCACATGGCGTGAGCTGGTTACTGCTGTGATGGTAGAAGGGAGGAAAGAAGAGTTGTGAGAAAAGCCGTGTGAGAAAAGCTACTGTGTGCATCAAAGAGAAGGTGCCTTGTGGGCTGACAGTGGT
Organism: Alectura lathami; assembly: GCA_013399715.1. Classification (NCBI taxonomy): domain Eukaryota; kingdom Metazoa; phylum Chordata; class Aves; order Galliformes; family Megapodiidae; genus Alectura; species Alectura lathami. Next base: position 139,043 of record VXAV01007828.1, on the reverse strand, counting down.
GTTAGCACTGAAGCTGCCTGTGCACTGGGTGACCACTGCAGAACGGAAAGAGGGAGGGACCCCAGGTGTGACAGGGTATGCTGACCACCTGGTCCACTGATGCTGGGACAGTACCTGAGCCCCTGGAGGTCTGTCAGCCCCATCTATGTTGGAAGTGAGCAGTGCTGTGGGAAGCAGGCGGCGTGCACCTTGCTGTGTGCACTTAATGAGCACTCATGGGGCACATGGCTTTTTCCCTGGCTTGCATGGATTTGCTGAGAGATGTCCATTAAATTCAGTCACCATCTGTAGATGCATATACAGAGACAGGAGCCAGCATGTGAGCGGCGAGCCCTGAACAGGAAATGCTCCTCCTGACTGATTTGTACATGTTAAACCATGCTGTCTCTGATTTAGTCTCTTAATCAGCTCCATGGCGTAGAAACACTGTGTGTTGCTTCTGCTGATTCAGGAGGTTCTGTGAAGATCCTTTGAATACCCTGATGTACTGTGGGACTACAGGTGACTCCTCAACTCCCCAGCCTTTTTTTTTTTTTTTTTTTTGAATAAGAAGAACAAATTCACTTGGAAGATGTCCGGAGGGACTTCTGGTTTAAGCAAGGGAAGGTCTTTGATGCTGTTTGGCAGAGTGGAGAGAATTAAGACTGAGAACTGTAACTCATTTCTGAGCTTGGCAAAAGCACGCATGTTTTTCTAGACGAGAATGATTGCACTAAGGCAAGAGGAAATGCCATCAATTCCTCTGTGACTAAAAATTAGGATGAAAAGGCTTTTTTTTTTTTTTTTTTTTTTTTTTTTTTTTTTAAATTCAGGCATGATTTATCATCCCGTACATAAGATCCTGTTTTTAATATGCTTTTCTAAGTGAGACTTTGCCTCTCTGTATAATACAACTTAGCTGTGCTGCTGCTGCTGCAATCATGTCTCTGTATCCCAAGAAATAACACTGTGGAATGGGTGGGAGGGGGAGACAAGCAGCAGCATTACAAGGATTTAATGCAACATTAGGCAAATATTGAGCAAGATTTTAATTACAGCAGTTATGGCAAATTTTCCTGCTCTGGGAGATGTCAAAAATCCTCCTATATTTAGTAACCTGAATACAAGAACCTCATTGCTTACTCTCTCCATCTCAGACTGCATGTAAAGTGCAGACTACCAGAGATAATGGGTTGTAGTTTAAGGGGAGTTCCACTAGATGATGGTATAAATCTTCATAATGAGCAAGACCAAAGTGGGCAGCTTAAACAGGAACCCAGGAAAAGCAAAATGCCACACAGGCAGAGGCAGTGGCAGCCCCTAATCCTCCCCTTGCTGCACGTGAGTGTGGCTCCCAACATTCACATGCATGCAGTGGCAATGTCTGGTGGCATTGCCGTTGGCTGTGGCACCACGTGAGCACACCAAGTGAAGGGCTTGGTTTACTTGAATCAAAATCAAGTAATAATTTGCTTAATTTATTTTGCAAATGAGGCTGGGCTAACACTAATTCATTTTAAAATGATACTATAAATGAGAGTAATTGCATAATTAGCAGCAAATTAATTACAGGGCAACAGATCCATTTATATGAATCTGAAATAAAAAATTGAAGCTGGGTCTTATGTTCCCCCAGCTGACAGATGTCAGGATGTTTTTGAGGCAAAAGTTCAGTCCAGCTGTCCCAAGAGGAGAAAAGAATCTGCCTTTTGTACAGCTAGGTGGCGGCTTCCATTGCTCACTCAAATTGGCAGTGATGTCCTCAAACGGGCATTTTCTGGAGACTTTCTCAGGTGGAAGGAATATCTCTAATGAGATATCAATCAGGAAAAGGGGCATATAGGAAAGGCAATGTCATCCAGAAAAATCGTTAAAAATAATGATAATACAAAGGTTCTTCACTTTTTTTTGGGAGATAGTGCAACTGCTCCTAGATCATGACTTCACCATTCAGTACATCTCTGTAGTACTGGGTCTGGCAGGAACAGAGTGTGTTTTCTTCATAGCAGCCCCTGGTGCTGTGCTTTGGACCTGTGAAGAGAACAGTGCTGATAACACATCAGTGTTTGGACCGTTGCTGAGCTGTGCTCACACAGTGCAGAGTGGTCTCTGTTTCACACAGACACACAAACCAGACACACAGACACCAGCAAGCAGTGGGCAAGAGGCTGGTAGGGGACCCAGCTGGGAGAGCTGACCCCCGCTCACCAAGGTGATGTCCCATAGTGTGGGATATATGCTTAGAAATAAAAGCACAGGGAAAGGAGGTTGAACAGCAACATTCACGCCTACCGTGTCTGTCTTCCCAAGCCCTGCTCTCTGGGACTGGACATCTGCCTGCCTGTGAGAAATGATGAACACATCAACAAGTTCCTTATTTTGACTGGTTTGCACATGCAGCTATTTCTTCACCTCTTACACTGTCTTTGTCTTGATTTATAAGTCCTCTTGCCTTCCTTCTATTTTCTCCTTGTCCCATGGGAGAGGGGAGTGAGGGAGTGGCTGTGTGGATGAGGCAGATTTATTGCTCTGTGGTTAATTCACTGCTGATTACACAATTACTCTTATTTATAAAATGAAGTAAAGAAACAAACAACCAGTCAATTAAAAACAAAACAAAACAAAACAAAACCAAAACCAACAACCCAAATTAAAGAGCAAGTAATGAAAAAGGAAACAGAGCTCAAAAATACTGTGTGTTCCTCTAGCAGCCATGCTCTGTAAATCAGTATGCTTCAGAAGGAAATGGAAATGCAGAATCTTGAAAAGTAGGGCTTGAAGTACCTGCTGCCATACAAATTCTACGTATTATAAGCACCTCTTCAAAGGTAAAATCATACTGCAGGAATATTCTAAATGCTTAAAAGAGAGTCGCTGAAAACATCACAGTACTAATAGGTATCAGTTTAATAATCTTACGGCAAAATATTGAAAATCAGAGCTGTGTTTATGCAAACAACTCTCACACATGCTTTTGTCACAGGAACTGGGAGAAAAGGATCATACTTAGGACAGGCTTGACTCTGTGCCACACACCATCTGCTAAGCCTTTCATTTCAGCTCTTGGTTCTTTTGAGAATGGTGACCTTGATGACTCTTTTTACCCACACAGCTTTATAAAACTGTCTTGTTACATCCTGTGGGGATGCAACTTCTAAGAGGTGAGAGCCAGCCAGAATCAACTGTTATTGTATGTGGAGCTGCTTGTTGTACAGGGCTGATTGGTTATAAATTGGACGCTGGGTAGCACAGGCCCCTGTAAGTCGTTGGAGTAATTATGGAGCAATTTGCATCCTTTCATGGATCTGCCCAGGAAAGCCCAGAATCTGTAAGCCCAGCCCCAATGAGCAGAGATGCGAGCAGAGGCTGTGGAGGGGCATAAACAAAATCAAATGCTAATTTTGGCCTCCTCTCCTCTGGCGGCAGTGATTCAGTGCCTGAAAATTGTCGTGACCCTTCCTTGTGTTGTGCACATGAAAACAGCCAGCAAAAGTGCATGGGGCTGTGGCCACCTGCTCAGAGCTGGTAGCAATGTGGATGCTTCTGCAGCAGGCCCATACTTCGGAGAACCCTGAGAAGGAGCCACAGCTAGGCCCTCTCCCCACCTCCTCCTACCTGCATGCTGAGGAACAACCCTGCCCTGCTGCCAAACGTCAGCTTTGAAAGGGTCGCTGTAAGCCTGCAGAGCTGGACAATGTGTCTGGTTGCTCACCTTGAAATTCCTCTCTGCCTCACAACTGCTTTATTCCCATTAGTGCAAGACTGCATTGCTTGCACAAACTGACCCGCTGAGTGCTTCTGGCTCTGGCTGAACTTAGCATTCATGCTTTCTATCTCTGTGCTTTGTACAATGAAGCCCCAAACCAGCAAGGGAAACCCTGTATTTGAAGCAGAACCTTGGGCGGCTAGACCACCAACAGGGCAAGTAGCAGGACAAATCATGTGAGGGCACATGCTGGTACTTCTGCTAAATGCAAAATGCGTGGCATGGAAGGTTTCATGGCTGTGGGAAGACAGGCAGCACTGGGTCTGTCATAAAGGCTGTATGTATGAAATTAACCCATCAGAAAGCTTGGACAAATATCAGGCTGTGGCACGTGTACGTGCTGCTTGGCTGTTCTGCATCAAGAGGCTGTGATATTTCTGATCTGGTGCTAGCCAGATTTACTGTATTGTCAAACAGTGACCTGTGTGGAGAGAGAAGAGAAGGTGGTGGTATCCTCTCAGTGGTATTGAGAACAGAACTAAAAGCTTTTTACACATCCTTTCCCAGCTAATGGTTATTTATTTCCCCATGCCCCAACAACAACAATCTTCTAATATTCCCACAAAGGATGCATTATGACAATTTCTGCGGTTTTCCCTTCCTCCATTTACTGTAGGCTTGCAAAATCAGTGCCAGGAGTTCACTGTGTATGGCGTTTTAATGCTTAGTAGTCCATAGATTTTTACAAGCACTGGCAGCAGTCTAAAATAAAGAGAGAGGAAATCTCATGACTTGACATCTGAAATGTTCCCAGACTTCAAAGTAGTTTCAGCTGGTCAAGCAGCTTCATTTCAGTAACTCAGAAGGAAGGTGTTGGGAAACCTGGGAGTGGATGAGCTCCCATCAGGGACAGAGCGATGGAGAGCATGAAAGAAAATAAATCCCTCCTGGTGGAGCTGGGGTTGAAGTGTCAAGGAGCTGGAGTGCTAAGAGGGCCGGAGTGAACTTTAGACTGAAGTATATACAGGATGTATTTGTCTCAGACAACTCTGAAATAATAAAACAACAGTCAGGATTGGGAGGTAAGAAAGACCGACCTTTGAAATGGCTGAGAATGTTGTTGATTTTTTTTTTTTTTTTTCATTCTTTCTGTTGGGTATCACGTGCAAATCATCCAAGAGACGATTCTTTGTCTCTTTCTCAAGAGAAGACCTGATGGGTGGCAATAAAGCATGTCTGAATGTCTGATCCTCTTGTGAATCTCACAGCTCAGCACTCACCAAGAGCAGGCTGTGTTTGGCAGAAATGCCACTGGCATGTGTCTCACCCTCCCTGTATGAGAATGGCTGCTTTCCAGGGCACATATGTCTTCCAAAGATGCAGGCGGGGCAAAGGGCAGATCAAGAGTGGCAAATGCCTGATTTTCCTCTTTTATGTGCTGCAGGGCAATAGAATTGTGTTGTTGCATAGCAAAGAGAGCTGTAGCTGAATGCTGTCTTTCAAAGTCTTCTGCTTGTTAATGAAAATATCTAAAGCGTTACAGCTGCACACTGTGCAGTTGGACAGCATTGCTCTTACTCTTCCCTGCTAGAGATACTCAATTACTCTGTGGAGCCTAAGTGAACTACTCTCAGTTCTTTGTCATGCTGCACAATAGGTTAACTGTACACCACTAAACATTTTGCCTGGGGAGGGACTCCACAGATAAACCATACCAAAGGACTCTTCCATAAAAAGCAGCAATCATCTGTAACAAGTGAGTGATTGCAAAAGACTCCTGGTGGTGGCACTGGTAGTGGTAGTCAAGATAAGGGAGGGAGAGCTGGTTAAACCATCCTCTGGGAGTGTGAAAAACTGAAGGCTGTCAAGGGAATTGGGAGTAGACGGACAGCCACAGCTTCACCGTTTTATAGTGCAACAGAATTGCCAGTAACTTTTGAGAGCCTAAGAGCAGTATATTGTCTCCCTGTCGCAGTTTACTATCAGACTTGGGTTTTCTGTACCAGTGCCTTCACTGGTGCTGATGCAGTTAACCCCTGTATACCAGCCGACTAGAACTACAGCTGCCTTCCCAGCTGCCCACTCAGTAGCTTCAGGTCATCTAGAAATCAGGAGTTTGGGGTGTATAAATACCTTTGGTGAAGAAGCACACTGCTATGGTAGAAGGTTAAGACATCAAACCTCAGGAGGAATCCAGTCCTTTGAAATGACATGCAGCTTCCAGAGCTGCTTGAATTTCTTTCCAGTAGCAACTGGGGGATTTATCTACAGTGTATTTTATAGCATTTTGTTCAGCTACAGGTTATTTTATTTTCTTGCATAAATAACAAAGATCTCCTGTACATTTTTTTTTTTTTTTTTCCTGTTTTGAGCAGCAGAAATTGCAGGAGAATTGAAATTTCTGAGTACATATACTTGCTATAAATGTCTACTGTAGATTGGGAGTAATAAGGACTAACTTTTTATAGACCTCTCTCATTAAAAGTCACCTTCAGAAAACACTGCTGCTCCTTGCTTGTAATCAAATGACACCTCATAACCACCTAACCATTTTTAATATCCCCTAGACTCTATTGTATTATGCCGAGGCTCAGACACTGTCTAGTGAGTCAAGGAAAAGAGTATACCATCATATTTAAAAGCAGTTATTGGGACAGGTTTTACAGGCAGTGGGCTAAGACAATTCAGAAACAATTGCTTATGTGATAGTTTGAGGATTTGTCCCTGTCAAACAGTTAATATTGCTTTAATACATGAAGTAGGCTGTATAAGACAGCAATAATGAAAAATGTCAGGAAAGACAATATCAATTGTTATTCAACATCCACATCAAAGATTACTTTTTTGTCAGTAGCTTTCAGAAAATGTATTTTCCATCAGATCTGATTGCGTTCCTCTTTGAAGTGCTCCATCCTCCCCGTAGATTTAATGTGACATCTAGGCACTTTTTAGTCCCTGGGCCTCTGAGGCGATTCAAAGAGGCACAACAAGCCATCACAGGTTTATCCTCAAAGGCCGACACTGTCTGTCTGATTTATTGTAACTTTAAGAATCATCTCCAGCAAAGCATGAGCCTTTCTACCCATCCGCAGCCTCAGACTTTTATCAATTCATTTGTATGCAGCCTGTACATTCTGGAACTGAGAGCCCTATAGCCACTCATGGAAAATGCATTACCTGCTACTAATCCTTTTTATCTTTAAAGTCTGTATTTTTTATGTATAAGTCATTTTGGGTTATCATAAAATATACATAATTCTCGCCCCAAAAAAGACAAAATGAAAAGAGAATATATAATAAGTTATGAGCTTACGGTGTCCTTATCACCAAGGATTCTAAATAAACAGCTCTCTTTATGTAAACACTGAGGGATATAAAACTGTGATTACTTTCAATGGGGAATAGGAATGCTTCCATTTTTGTTCCTCGTTTCAAAGTGTAACAGTGAGATGAATCATTTTCAACATGTTTGGGAGTGCTTTTATTTTCTGCATCATTGGTTTGGGGGCCTGACAGTTGTAAGGCTCAGTTACCTTTCAAACTTCTTCTGTCACATACCACAGGCATCCAGAAGCACCTTATGGTTTCAACATTTTGCTTCAAAATCATGGTCAACCATAAGTTAATGACATCTCTTTTCCTTCTTTCTTTCTTTCTTTCTTTCTTTCTTTCTTTCTTTCTTTTTCTTTCTTTCTTTCTTTCTTTCTTTCTTTCTTTCTTTCTTTCTTTCTTTCTTTCTTTCTTTCTTTCTTTCTTTCTTTCTTTCTTTCTTTCTTTCCTTCCTTTCTTTTTCTTTCTTTTTGTTTGTTTCTTTCTTTCTTTCTTTCTTTCTTTCTTTCTCTCTCTCTCTTTCTCTTTCTTTCTCTCTCTCTCTGTCTCTCTCCTGTCTGCTATTGCAGGATCAGAATGTATTCAAAGCACCTGCAGTATCTCCTGACATGCTGTGAAAAATGTTGCTATGGCTGGGAGGATGACACAGTTCTGGGAGCAGGACTTTCTGTGCAGTTGTGGAGTTCGCTCACTGCAAGCACTGTGCACTGTTTTCTTAAAACATGCTGTTTCTGTGAATATTCCTGCCAATAACTTCAATTGACAGGTTATTATTTATTTATTTATTTTATGTTGAATGTAGTATTAATCCTGGATGAAGTTTCAGACTTAAACCTGTCATTATTTGTGTCACTGTTGTGTCTCACATGCATACTATATATGATAGGCCAGGAATAGCGAAAGTAACAGTTTCAGGTAGGAACATCAAACCGTATTTAGACACTTCTGCTTATGCGTATATCTGTATATGTGTACATGAATTCATCAAGATCTTTGCATGTGTGCATCTATTTATGCATGTAAGGTTTTTCTCATCATGAATATTTAAAAGCAATTATTGGGATAGGTTTTGCTGGCAGTGGGGCTAAGACAGCTTAATTGAAAACAGTGAAAGTTTGCAAGTTCTTGGCATTTATTTGGCCACCCCACCAAAAAAAAAGGGCTTAAACGGCCAACCGTAACATAAACAATCAGGACTGAAGAATCTAGCTGGAACTAGAAATCTGGTAATTTCTGCAGATATGGGCCTGTATGTCCCTAGAGGCTTATTGTTTCAGTGAATCTGCTCTCTTGTCCAAATTCATTGTGTACTTCTGAAGAGAAATTAATGTTTAACATTGC
>VXAV01007828.1:114045-127902 GCA_013399715.1 Alectura lathami | reverse complement strand
ATGCACTAACCACTGAGAAGCAGGATGCAGGTAATTAGCCATCAGACTTAGCAGGGAGAAAGGGTTTTGTTGCTAAAGGTCCATTCCCTTTGGATTCCTCTTCCAAGACTGATTATTTGAGAGAACATGAGGTTTTAAAGGAATGTACTGATGTTTCCAGAGTCTAACATACGCCCTTTTTATGACCACAACTGCTTTTCAGTGATCTACATTCAGTTGTTATCAATGCTGTCTAGTTGCTAAATTACTGCTAAACAGAGACTGCAACATTTTGCACAATTTGAAATCTTATCTGGGAGAGAGATTGCAGCAGGATCAAGAACCCACACTGGTTTGCAAACAGTCTCTTCTCCTTGCAGTAATAAGCTTGCAGAACTTGTGTATTCGTTTTGTCTCTTAACTCTGGGAATCAGGAAATCCTGATCCAGCTTGGGAAGGCAGATGGACTCTCTGAATAAGGCCATATATTGTTGAGCCCAGAAAAAAAACAAAAACAGAAACAAAAACCATACACACACTAAAAAAATGAGAAATCCCTGATTGCCTTTGGTAGAACAATGTTCAGATCTATCCAGTCCAAAGTAAAATATCACCAAGTTGCCCAAGTCCAGAGTGATGCAAGAAAAAAGACCCTGTGGTGGCTGGGCTATTTGATGAAAGACTGAGCTTACTATTTAGATTCCAAAGGAATAGGAATATGAAAATACTAAGCAAGTAAACTTTCAAAAACTTAATACAAAAAGTCATAATCATAATCAGTGATTATATATATTATTACATAAAACATATAATAAAAGGGGTCATTTGTTGTTGGAACATTTGTAAGTGTTCTCCAAATGTGTTGGAATAATTTACCACAGTTTATACACCTGGATATACACTATGTCCAGACAGAGCTCTGAGTTAAAGATTATGTAAAAACCACCTAAATTCAAGAGCTGGTTAGGATGTACTGTAGTTTACCTTGTCCTTTGGGGGCTGCTGTGACACTTGTCCTTTCCAAAATGCAGGAACTGCTATCTGATATTTGGTCAGGGTTGGTCAAGTGCATGGGACTTCCAGGCCAAACCCTATTCTTGGAAATATATTGTTCTATACACAGTGTTGGTTTTGTATACTCCAACTGAAAAGAACCCCCTGGGGAGCTGATAAAGTTGTGCTTCTAGCCATTTTGCACTGCTGGAAAGGCACATTTCAGACTGTTCACAACATTGTTTACAGTTCACAACACTGGCATCACAGAGGTTGCTAAATTCAGTTGTTTATTTTCATTTAACACATGTGGCAGGCAGCTAATAGTCTATTGCTGCACAAACAAAAACCCATAGTGGACTATTTGGGATTTGGATGCAGAATAGGTTCACAGGCTGGGAAGAGAGCACCTGAAGCTCAGGGCAAGGGAAGCCCAGCTGGTAAAGTAGCCGCAGTGGGTGTCCCACTCACATCACCAATGCATGGAGTATGGGGACATCTCTAGCTCTAGGTGTCCCTGTTCATTGCAGGGGAGTTGGACTATATGACCTTTTAAGGCCCCTTCCAATTCAAGCAATTCTATGAATCTTTGATTCTGTAACAGGCAAGAAGAGTTACAGATATGTGAAGGGCTATGATGTCATTTGCATAATCGAGACGTGGTGGGTTGGCTGTCATGACTGGAGCAGAGGAACAGATGGTTATAAACTCTTCAGAAAAGGCAGGTAAGGGAGAAAGGGAGGGGGTGTCAATGACCTCTATGTCAGTGACCAGCTTGACTCCATGGAGCTCCACCTGGGGATGGACGAGGAGCTGCCTGAACGCTTATGGGTCAGGGTTAAAGAGAAGGCAGGGAAAGGGGACCTCATAGTGGGGGTCTGCTACAGGCCACCTGATCAGGATGACAGAGTGGACGAGACCATCTATAGACAGACAGAAGCAGACTCACATTCACAAGCCATGGTCCTCACAGGGGTCTTCAATCACCCTGATATCTGTTGGGAGGACAGCAGAGCAGGGCACCAGCAATCAGGGAGGTTCCTAGACTGCATTGATGACAACTTCCTCTTCCAAGTGACAGAGGAACCCACGAGGAAAAATGCTATGCTGGCCCTTGTCCTCACCAACAAGGAGGGGCTGGTGAGTAATGTGAAGCTCAAGGGTATCCTTGGCTGTAGTGATCACGAAATGGTAGAGTTCAGGATCCTTGGGGAGTCAAAGAGGGTGCGCAGCAAGCTCGCTGCTCTGAACTTTAAGAGAGACGACTTTGGCCTCCTCAGGGATCTGCTGGCAGAGTGCCATGGGACAAAGTCCTTGGGGGAAGAGGGGCCCAGGATATCTGTTTCATGTTCAAGGACTGTCTCCTTCAAGCCCAGGAGCAGTGCATCCCAAGAAAGAGGAAGGCGGGCAAGAACGCCAGGAAGCCTCTGTGGATGAACAAAGATCTCCTGGACTTACGCAGTCATAAAAAGAAAGTCTACAGGGAATGGAAACAAGAACAGGCTAGCTGGGAGGAATACAGAGAAGTTGTCCGGGAAGCCAGGGATCAGGTTAGGAAAGCCAAAGCCCAGACAGAATTAAGTCTAGCCAGGGACATAAAGGGGACTAAGAAGAATTTCTACAGGTATATGAGTGAAAAAATGAAGGCTAGGGAAGATGTGCGTCCTCACTGGAAAGAAACTTTACACCTGGTCATGAATGATGTGTAGAAAACTGAGGTGCTCAATGATTTCTTTGCCTCAGTCTTCACCCGCAAGGCCTCTAGCCACGCTGCCCAAGTTGCAGAAAGCAAAGGCAAGAGCTAGGAGAAGGAAGAGCCACCCACTGTAAGCGAAGATCAGATTTGAGATCATCTAAAGAACCTGAAGATGCACAAGTCCATGGAACCTAATGGGATCCATCCGCAGGTCCAGAGGAAACTGGCAGATGAAGTTGCCAAGTCACAGTCCATCATATTGGAAATGTCATGGCAGTCTGGTGAAGTTCCCGCTGACTGGAAAAAGCGAAACATCACCCTCATTTTCAAGAAGGGAAAAAAGGAATATCGGGTAAACTACAGGCCAGTCAGTCTCACCTCTGTGCCTGGCAAGATCATGGAGCAGATCCTCCTGAAGGATCTACTAAGGCACATGAAAAATGAACATGAGGTGTTTGGTGACAACCAGTATGGCTTCACCAAGGGCAAATCGTGTCTGACAAATGTGGTGGCCTTTTATGACAGAGTAACAGCATCAGTGGATAAGGAAAGAACAACCGACATCACCTACCTGGAGCTGTGCAAGATGTTTGACACTGACCCACATGACATCCTGGTTGGAAATTGGAAAAGCATGGGTTTGATGGACGGACCACTCACTGGATAAGGAACTGGCTGGATGGTTGTACCCAGAGAGTTGTGGTCGATGACTCAATGTCCAGATGAAGACCAGTGATCGAGGGCGTCCCTCAGGGATCAGTGCTGGGACCAGTGCTGTTTAATGTCTTTGTTGGCGACATGGACAGTCATTGCACCCTCAGCAAGTTTGCAGATGACACCAAGCCGTGTGGTGCCTTTGACATGCTAGAAGGAAGGGATGCCATTCAGAGGGACCTGGGCAAGCTTGAGAGGTGGGCGCATGCCAACCTCATCAAGTTCAACAAGGTCAAGTGTAAGGTCCTGCACTTGGGTCACGGCAATCCCAAACACAAATACTAGCTGGGCAGAGAATGGCTGGAAAGCAGCTCTAAAGCAAAGGATTTGAGTGTGTCTGTTGATGAAAAACTCAACATGAGCCGACAATGTGCGTGTGCAACCCAGAAGGCCTTCTACATCCTGGGCTGCTTCAAGAGAAGCGAGACCAGCAGGGCAAGGGAGGTGATTCTGTCCCTCTACTCTGCTCTTGTGAGACCGCACCTGGAGTGCTGCAACCAGATGTGGAGTCCTCAGTACAGGAGAGACACGGACCTCCTCCCAGAGGAGGGCTGCAAAAATGATCAGAGGGCTGGAACACCTCCCCTATGAAAGCAGGCTGAGAGAGTTGGGGTTGTTCAGCCTGGAGAAGAGAAGGCTCCAGGTGGGACCTGATAGCGGCCTTCCAGTACATGATGGGGGCCTACAGGAGAGCTGGGGAGGGACCTTTTAGAATGGCATGGAGAAATAGGACAAGGGGTAATGGCCACAAAAGGGAAGAGGGGAGATTTAGGCTAGATATTAGGAAGAAATTTTTTACTGTGAGGCTGGTGAGACACTGGCACAGGTTGCTCAGAGAAACTGTGGGTGCCACCTCCCTGGAAGTGGTCAAGGCCAGGCTGGATGGGGCTCTGAGCAACCTGCTCTAGTGGGAGGTGTCCCTGTCCATGGCGGAGGGATTGGAACCAGATGATCGTAAGGTCCCTTCCAACCCAAACCATTCTATGATTCTGTGAAAATCTGATGGCTGTCATTTTGGGCAAGAAAAAGCTGGGGGAAAAGCAGAAGGCTGAAATATTGGAATACAAGGACTCTCCACAAGAGTCTGAACAAGGATGATGGTGCTGGTTGGTGAGAAATTTGGAAGTTAAATATTTGGCTGGAAAAACCTTGGGAATGTGAACAAATACATTGTTTAATGTCTCCTGCATCAGAAAAGAAGACTTTCTTCTAAATGAACTACATTTTATCAAATTAGCAATCATTCAATTTAAGATAAAGCAAAGCCTACAAGATTCCTTCAGCAAAAGTGGTTGAAAATAATAACAAAATAGTGACTGAGTAACTCTGACTCTGATCAACAACAGAAATACTTAGGCAAGAAACAGTAAGTATTGCGTGGAGGCATCATCAGAAATATAACCTAGGTTGACTTGGTTGGGTTTGTGCCTATTGTGAATGGAAAATTCTTTTAGATGAGAAGAAATGCAGCATTCGGCTTTTATGTACTTAATACTCAATATCCTTTGCAGAACTGCTGTGAATTGCTGTGTGTTGAATATGATCCTACATGTTCTCCCTTCCTTGTTTTTCCATTTAAACTTTTGTCCAATGTGTGTGTTTTTTTTTTCTTTTTCTTTTTTTTTTTTTCTTTTTTTTCCCAAGGAGAAGACAATTTTGAGCCAGAGAAAATAATTCCCCCTTTGGAGACACTCAGAAAATGACAGCTTTGGTAAACATAGTAACTTCTATTCTTCCAAATGCAAACTGTGAATTTCGTTTCCCTTAAGATCTAATGTGAATTTCTTACTTGAACATCTCAGTTTTATGTACTAGGGTTGAAGTTTTGAATTTTGTCTTATATTTTCAGCATCGGTTTGTTATTTTTTACTAACCATGCTGATAAGTGTTAAGACATTGGCTTCTGACAAGAGAAGCTTTAATGAAGTATTATTTTTCAAAATATCACAAGTCTAACTTATCATAGGATGATGTAATAAAGACAAATATTCAACCAGTAATGAAAAGGTAGGCAAATCGGAATGTTTAAAGTCTATTGTATGCAGGGAAGTACATTAAGGCAGATCTAAGAGACACTTTAATGGATTTAACATTAACAATCAGACCTGGACTTGGTATAAATCAAATACCACTGCATTTCAGCCTGATGTACACTCATTCATTCATCAGCACTCTTCAATGCAGATTATAAATATTAGTGAAGAAACCTCCAGGTCTTGAGGAATCTTTCTAGCAACCCAGCAGTAATTGAATAATAATAATGACAGTCATATTTTTATGAATCACTATAAGTTATTGATTTTGACTGGGGGCTTGAGAGAGCTTTCTCAGCCAGTGTACAACAGGAAATGCATATAAGCCATTAAAATTCAAAAAATAAAAAGAGAGAGAGGAGAAGAGAAAAGCAGTGGGAAGATGATGGAAGTGACATTTGGTATCAGATAATTGCAGATTTAATCAAGATGCAATGAGAGGGTCCCCTAACTTACAAACAAGATGGTAAAAGTAAATTAATTACCCCTGCTTACACATGTATTCATGTAAACATACTCCTTTGAGAAGAAATATAATTGTGTTATATATTTCTTTTGCCTTCAAAATTAAAAGAGATGAAATATTTGTAAATATTTTATGAATTGTTTATGCATAAAAGTAAAAACATAGGAGCAAGATAGACTTTGCCTCTGTCTGTGATACATAGCTTCTAAATAACATAAGCAAGGTAAGGTACACATGGAAATGCGTGATCTATTACAATGAAAAGAGCAGAACTCTCCTACCTTCTTTTTGTAAAAGATGTACCAGCATTTGTTAGGGAGCTTTTTCCTATCTTGTATCTAAAAGTGGTAGAAAATCTAATACCCTGTAGAGGTATGAAGGTAATACTAGTATATATCTCTGTTTTGAAGTAGGAAGTGTATGTGGATGAGTGAGCACTATAGTTAGCTTTTTTTCCTTATTGTTTTTGGAAGACAGAAAAGATCTGATTTCACAGATGGAAAATACAAACTGGAACTTCTTAAGCATTTATTTTATTATACTGAGATTGTACTGGTGCCTATTGAGCCTAATATATCTAGGATGGCCACCAGATATTAAATTAACTTGAGCACTGTGATTTTTCTAGAGAACTGTTTATTTCAAAAGTAAATTTACATAATCCATGCTAAGATTTTTTTTTTTTTTTTAATGCTAGCATTCAGTGGTGTAACAATTAGTCTCTTTCATAACTCTGGTCCTCCCATTAATGATCTCAAATTTGCATAGGTTATCTCAGCCTAATTTAACAAAATTAGTTTCATCAAGGCCAGATTCTGAATGAGATTCAGCTATGCAGGAAGACCTTTGACATTCAGAAGTTCACTATAAAGCTCCAGGCTCATATAAGTTTAGAGAATTTCATTAATAGACATAATTAAATTACAACTATATGTATATATATTTTAAATTCAGGTGTCCAGCTGGGAACCCTGAAATATTTAAGCTTGTAGCATAATCCAATGAAATTCAGAGGTTTAACAGTCTTTAGCTATGAGTAAAAATTTCTAAAGTACTATTTTTTATGTTTTCTGATTGTTTTATGGTATAAGATCATAAAACCACGCGATGCCAATCTCAATTACAAAATGAATCAGAATATGAATTACAGCCTTATTGATTAGGTTAATGCAGATTGCAGCACAGTTGTTATATATCACTGTATAAAATGCTTCTACTGTAAATATGCTTAAAATGAGTGCTCATCAAGATAATACAGCTGTGGGCACTCCGACAGTGGTTTTCAGGTTAAAGCTCTGTGAGATGACACAGAGCATTAACCCTACATGAGACTACTCTCCCCTAAATGAAATGAAACACCTGGTGAAACTAGGGTAGCAGAAACGTTGTGAAGTTCCTCTAATAGGGCACCTGGGAGGCATCCTCTCAGGTCAGAACGTTTGAAGGACAAAAAGTTAATAGGGTAAAGTAACCCCGAGGTTTGCTACATGGGAAGTTGCCAACGACAGAGCAGGCAAAGCAGCTACTAATCTTTTTTGTCCTCTTTCAACAACTTTAGGACTTTAGCTGGGGAAATCCTTGGGCAACTGCCCATAACAGCAATAGGAACTCTATTCTATATCAAGTGCCATTCTGTCCTGTCTGAAACTATCACTGAGAGATCTCTGTGCTGAGAAGCTGACATACAGCATCCCATCATCACAGTACAGAATCTGCTTGCGTAGGGATGGAGTAACACCTCAAATTCTGGTGAAAGCATTACTCAGGGTCCTAACTTAGTTTTTTTTTGTTGTGGTTAAATACTCTTGCCTGAATAAATCAGTACTGTTTTCTTCACAAATATGAAACATCGCACCATATGGGGTGCTATGAAGAAAATGAACTCCGTCTCTGCCAGACACAGTGCAATAAGGTTTTTTTTTCTTTTTTTTTTTCTTCAAATGGCTAGCTTATTTTACAAAGTATTTGTGTTCCAGCTTCTTTGGAGTTAGAAATAAGAAACTAATGTTTTCAACTTAACTATACTGTCATTATTGGGCATTCACAACGATGATTCTCTTCACTGACAATGTGTGCTACACTGTACTGTCACTACGGGAGTTTCCAGTTGCTTCAGATCAACAGTAGTGTCTAAAGTTGCAAAACCAAAAAGCAAGAGGCATTTGTCATGGTAGGCAGAAAACAGTCACTGATCAAGAATGTATGTCATAGTGTCAGCATTATGCATTAAGGTTGTACAACAATTAAATCTTTTATTGATGTCAGGCAGTTAAAATTCATGATAACCGGAAGATTGACCACTGCTTAGTGACATGGAGGCTGTTGCCTTGGAGGGCAAAATCAGAAGTTATTTCTGAATCTGCAGTGTCACTGCAATTCTCAGCTGCTACTGCTTCTGTGAGGCCTGGCATCTGTGCTGCCAAAGAGGCAGGCTGCTGCAGTGGGTGCTGACTGTGAGGTTCAGTAGGGCCTCTTCCTCTGGAAACTTGCATGCTCTGCTCATGAGTTTGTTTCTGGGTACATTGAGCACATAGTCCCAAAGTGGGAGGACATGGTTTGTTTCCTTTTTTTTTTTTTTTTTTTTGTTCTGATTTAATTTTATGGGGTTAATTGAAGATTTATTCTCCCTGACCCTGTTATACCAAGGCTGTGGAGAGTGGGCAGATGCCCTGCCAGCTCTCCTGCCTGTGCCTGGGCAGCCCAGCTTGCCTGCTGCGGCATCCCTCTTCCTGCGTGTGGGCACCTTCCTGCCCACATCCAGCCTTCCTGTCAGAGGATCCTGTCCTTGAACTGAACAGAGGCCTCACAAGCCATACCACGAGTTGAGTTGCTTACCTCTGTCTCAGGAGGAGTTTATCTCCCTTGACAAGGTTTTGTTTGGTGTTAGCGGTGTGGCTGGTGACAGGTCGTGCATGCAACAGCATGTGACCCGGGCTCCTGGCCTCAGCGCGGGCAGTCGTCAGAGCTGTCATGCAGTCAGAACAAGTTAATTCAATGCATGAAGGGCGAGGTGCGGACTGTAATAATATCAGGCCTCTGGAGAGGGTGCTGTCAGACAGCATGTACCAGCGGCTGCCCCAGCTGCTGCCTCCCACCTCGGAGGATGCAAGCTGACAGGCGGCAGGTTTATTCAAGCGGCTTTGGCTGGGAAGCACGAGTGTTAATTTTCTGTCTGTTTGGCAGGGCTGATGATATTGCTTGCAGCTTGCACCTCACCTAGGAAGAGTGCCCGAGGAAGCAGGATATGCTTGCCGCGGCAGATGAGGAGCTGTGGCGGCTGTGGCCCCACCCTGCTGTGGCTGGTGGCTGGGCCTCTGCTCCATTTTCATGCCCTGCTCCTCTTCCCTCAAGCAGATTACTCTGACCCTATATTCTTCACTTCCGCTTTTGACAGGAGTCTGGGTCTTTCAGAGGCTAGCTGCCTTTAAAAGTTTCTGGGCACTTGACCCTGTTCACTTGTGTTTGTGTGTGTACTGTGTGTGTATACCACACACACATTTTCTTAAAGATTAAGTATTTTCAGCTCTCGATGAGACAGAGTTAGGCAGAGTCTCTGCTTGTGAAATGTATGTCATGCCATAATTAAAAGAAGACTAATAATCTGTTTCAAGCCAGGGAAATTTCTCTTTGCTGACTGATAGAGAGGCTCCAAAACTGGCTGGTCAAGGACTTTCTGGTTATAAACATCCGGGTGTGCATAAACAAAACAACAAGACTTGGTGACATTCAATTTGGAGACCAGAATTAGCATGTGAAAATGGTGGGATACAACATAAAGGTGGAACAAAAACCCCTCTATTTATTCCCTCCTACTCTTTTGCTCAAAATACGCTTAATCAAGGAATATAGCAAGAAAACTAGAACTACTGCCAAGAAAAATGCTACCAGACTAACAGACTCCTGCCTGGTGGGAGTGGGAAGTCCATTGAAGATACTGTTCCCACAGAAACGGGTGGAGCTCTGGCTGTTAGCTTGGGTATGGATTAGGGAAAACTCTGATCCTTGCCTGACTCTGTACTTGCTTAGAACTGTCCTGTTCTGCTATGCCTTGCATAAACTAAACCAGAAAAAGCTCTCTGATGAGATAAATAATATCTCATCTACATAGCTGAACAGTCTCTCTTCTGGAATAAGCTGTTCTGCAGTTGATAGACTTTACACTGGAAAAACATCACTTTCATAGAACTCTTAATTACTGATTTGTGGACTCAAAGAGGCTGTGGGAAAGAAAAAAAAAGTGAGAAAAATCCATGGGAAAAACTGTCTTGAGTCCATATGTCTTTCTTTTGGCAATGCTTGAGTGGTAAAAATGGAGAGAAGACAAAGAACACCTTTTTGGTCCCTAAAATAACTGAATTTAGGCAAATACACTAATTATAGAAATATGTGTTTGGAAACAGAGATAAAAACTAGTGTTTTATAGAATGCAGACTGAAAGTTGACTTATTACAACTTAATTTTATTGTGGGTTAGGAACAAAGGGAAGGAAATGCCTTTTCAGATCATGTTAATTAAAACTGCAAACTCTTTGCTATGTGATGACATTTAAACTAACGTTAGTATGAGTCACAAAAAAGGTAGGACACAGATAGTTAACAAGAATATCCAGAATTGCCACAGCTAATTATAACATGTGCTTCTTCCCAGTTCCAATCTTAAGCAACTAAAGAATAGGCCATACATTCCTTAGTGATGCTAAGAGTCAGAAACAGGATAACAGTTTATATGGACTGTGAGTTCTGGCCCAGGAGGACAACACAGGCCCCAAAATTATTATTTGTCTGCCTTTGAATAGAAGCATTGCATTCAGGCCATGAGGTTTTTGTCTGCTTATTGAAAACAAACTGTTAAATTCTTGTCATTCAGTCGGATGTCAGAAGCTTGCCTCTGATCTGGCTTCCAGCACTTTTGATTCTTACTCTCAAACTGACATTTTAAGCAAACCTTTCAGAATGAGTCCAAGGTCTTTTCAGAGTGAGTTTGGAGTCCATCACTCTGTCTGTGTGTGTATACACACATAGGGTTTTTCCTTAAGGATCTCCATCTTGCACTTATCAACACTGAATTTCAGTTGCCACCTAATTAGTGTACCATGAGAACCTTCGTATCTGAACATTTCTTAAACAGGACCACCAACTGTTCCATATAAACAAACATCTCTGATGGTTAATACACTAATCTTGCCTTTGGTAACAGCTACAGAAAAAACATGATCACAGATTTTTAGAAATGAAGAGCATGGGACAAGAAAGCTGCCAAGAGGGAGACAGAAGGGAGTTTCAGAGAGAAACTTACATCAGAGATGGCTAGTGTTAATCCAACTTTACAAATTGTATAATTTAAAATATGACTCTATCCTATTAAATATATATGTTGGCTGTTTGGTAAATTTAGACTTTTATGATTCCTTACCATTGGCATATGATAAAAAGCATGTGCATTAGCCCATGAAATGTCAATCTCCTAGCATGACAGTTGGAATGGATCCCAGCTGTGATTATATATTAGATATTTACACAGAGGATTGGTTTTATTAGAGTAAAAGGGTTCAACTTCTTGTGTGAGACTTTTTGAAATTTTGGAATAATCATTTGTTAGTTCTTACTGTGCAGTATGTTCTTAAACACTTTATCCATTCTCAGAGAACTGTATACTGAAGTATTTGATATGTTTATACTACCTGAGACTTATACTTTGGTAATGCCCACTTATTAAGGGATTTGAAATCCCTCAAAATATCCCACCTTGTGTGCAGTGGCTTATGTAGTGAGACATAACCTAAAATCATCCAGTGTGTTGCACACATACAAGATACAACAGACCAGAGGGCTCTGTTATGTTGATGCTTTCATGATGCACATTGCAGAATCTTTTGATAAGCAGTTGGTCTTCAAAATTCACTGTCTTATGTGAAGACTATAAAGTAAAAATGAGCTCATTGTGTGCAGCTTTTCTCCTCAGTCAGGTATGTTGGAAAGAATAGCACCATAATGAAATACTGATTTGCTCTCATAGTGCTTTCTTTTTTTGGAATAAATTAATACAATTGTATTAAGTCAGTTTTCCTCAGATTTCCAATCCTTTTAACAAGAAATGTCATAGAAATTTCCATTAATGTCTTCAGACATACAAGTTTTTTCTGACTGATATAAGACCATCCCCTAGATTTGTACCTGTTTCTGTAACATCTGTGTCTTTCCTGCTGTAATGTGGTTTAGGTTTGTTTGGTGCAAAGTCAGTGCATTTATTTTTCGTTTCCCCCTCTGTTTGATGAGGGCATGTTGACCAGCATCAGGGATGAGCTGATCAGCTGTGGACAGATGGCATGTCTGTCTCGGCCCCCTGAGCAGCTGCCTCTGCTGACAAATATGCTCTGTGTCTCCTCAGCTGAAAGAGTAGGAGAGGGCTGGGAAAACCATTGAATATTTCATCTGACGTGATGAAGTGATTTTGCAACTTACTTATAGTGATTAAATTAAAGAGATTATCTATATATGTATTTTATTTGTTGCTTGACTATTTCTTTTTTTTGGAGTGGAATGGCCTGACTTTCTTCTCCCTTTGGTTCTTACACACAAGCACTGCACCCTTTATGCCCCTTCAAAGACGTGTGCAGAGCCTTTGACTCAGGCCTTTCTCTCTTGAGAGGGGAGAGGTCATATATATTTGGGTTGTATGACAGTATATCCTGGCTGTTGGATGTTTAGCTATTGTCAAAGCTGTGTGAGAAGACAGAGTAGTGTTTTTTTTTTTTTTTTGTTTTTTTTATTTTTTTGGGGGAGTTTTTTTTTTCTTTTTTTTTTTTTTTTTTTTTTAATTCTTTTGTAGCCTCCAGAGATGTAGGAAGCACTCCTAAGGTGCGGTGGTGATCTGAATAAAAATGCTCTGACACTTGCTCACTACTGCCTTGTCAGTGCAGATAAAGTTTCAGCTGATCAAAACACCCCTGCAGGCAAGAACAAGACAGCTTTTCTCTCTAGCCTGCTGCTGGAATAGCTTTAACAGAGTGGGAGTCAGTAAATTAACACCGGCTATTACCAGGTTGAGAGGTTTTGTTTAGCACTTAGCTAATTTTGTAGTCATGTAGTTTGGACTCCAGATGGGAGGATGGTAGTGAAATCTTCCACATGGGTTGTCACTGAGCTACCCTAAACCGTATGCACAACGTACCTATGGAGATNCGCCAATCCCCTAACATGCTTCTCTTGATCTCCATGTTGGGGATGGCTAAGGTTGTTCAGCATACAAAATACAGCTATGTCTTTCACAGCAACATTTCTGCAGCGATTCAGGAACTCTTGAACATTTTGGTATCTGTCAGCTGTACAGGAAGAACGAATTTAATATCCGCTTATGCTGCATGAATAGGAGGTTCTTTCAGTCAGTCAGAGGCTAGGGTTTTGGGTTGGATCACAGCCTCTCTGCACACACTGCCTGTAGAATTAAATGGCATCATCCCTACTTGTGGGGAGAATAAAATAGAAGAAAGGAAATTGAGGACTGTATTATCTTCTTCCCTGAGATGGGAGAAATAAAACATGATCATCTCCTGCTTACCTGGAGTGTTGAAGACCACTATGTGTCTGCCTGAGACGGTATGTCTGAAGGGTATGATGGCTTGGCAAAGAATACAGTACAGAGACAAGAAACTGAAAGGTTTTCTTAGGTGACAAAGTCATGAAAAGTCCTGAGTAGGAGGGCTGGGACTCCAAGGTGACAGAGTATGAGACACTTCATGGGAATATATGCTGAAGTGGCTGGTGAAAAAGGAGACACAAGAGTTAAAGACAGTAATGGCTGTCTGGAGAGACTAATAGGGAAAAGGTGATTAATTCAAGTCAAGATGTCAGTCTCCTCAAATTATTCTTCATTCCTATGAAAACAGGATTTACATTGGAGTGTGTCTGCTTTCTGGATAGCCAAAGGTCAGACTTTGGGAAAAGCACTAATGGGAGAAACCTAAGACAGATGGAGGT
>VXAV01007828.1:87565-104366 GCA_013399715.1 Alectura lathami | reverse complement strand
ATGATCAGAGGGCTGGAGCACCTCTCCTATGAGGAAAGGTTGAGGGAGTTGGGATTGTTTAGCTTGGAAAAGAGAAGGCTCCGGGCAGACCTCATTGTGGCCTTCCAATACTTCAAAGGAGCTTACAGGCGGGGGAGGACCGACTTTTTACACAGGTGGATAATTGTAGGACAAGGGGGAATAGGCTAAAACTGCAAGAGGGGAGGTTTAGGTTGGCCATCAGGAAGAAATTCTTCCCTGAGAGAGTGGTGAGGCCCTGGAACAGGCTGCCCAGAGAAGCTGTGGCTGCCCCATCCCTGGCTGTGTTCAAGGCCAGGCTGGATGGGTTCCTGGGCAGTTTGATCTGGTGAGCTAGTGGCTGGCAGCCCTGTCCACGGCAGGGGTGTTGGAACTAAATCATCTTTGAGTTCCCTTCCAACCCAAGCCATTGTATGATTCTATGATTCTATGATTCCATGATTCTATGATTCCATGATTCTATGATTCTATGATTCTGTGATTCTATGTATTTATCTTGGGGTAGCAAACATAAGAAAACAGATATTCTAGTAAACAAACTTGCTGAATAAATAAAAATATATTTCCTGTATAAAGTTGAATATCATATAATGTTAACTTTGAATAGATAGTCCTCTACCCCCAACACTTCAACAATAGCCAAGTTGTCATTTGATACATACCCAGTTTGCCTGACACATTCTGCTGTTGATCTGAAAAGGTCTGTTTCCTTCTAGAAACACTGCATTTGTATGGAATAGATGTAGGTCATTGTGGTTTTCAAAAAGTGTGAAAAAACACTGATGTTTTCTAGCCGCTCGTGATCTTACCTTATTTTCTGTTTCTCATGTTTTTATTATTTCTTTCATATGCTTGGTTCCAGTTTTTGTTTTTACTATTTTGTGCTTTTGTGTGTGTGAGTGCAACCTGCATCGTATTTCAGTCCAGCTTCTGTAATCTGACTTGTTCAGTTTCTTTATTTACAGCAAAACCCACCTTTGTTTTAAATGTCCAATGTTAGGTACTGTTTGGGCTTATTAGGGCGGTTTGCTCATCCTTCAGTGCCAGCTCATGTAGTTGTCTCCTATTTTCTATTCAGGTGTCCAGTCCATACTCCTATCACAGAAAACAATATTCATAACTAATAATGTTAGAAGAAACATTAATTAAGAAACATCAATATTCAAACTAATTTTGAAATTCAGTATTTTACTACCTGGTTCCCTTCTGTTATCTCCTCTTCACCAATTCCTTGCTCTCATTTCCCACTCTGCCTCAATAATTTCTTCCCAGAGCAGTCTGAATGGGTCCCACAAATGCATATTCCCATCAGTTAATTTTTGAGGTGAACTTGAAAGAAGCTGCTCCAACTGATTAGCTGAGTGAAATGGGGCCAGAAGCAGTGGGTAAGAGGAAAGAGACAGAGTCTTAAAATGCAGTCAGCTATTCTATATCAGACTATGACTATCCAAGTGAATACTGTACTGGTGCAGACTGGGATGCTCTGGGAGCAGTATTGTATAAGTGAGATGTTAGTGTCATTTGATGATGAGTAAAACAGCCCTGTTTTTTGCTGGGGTGCTTTCACCCAGCGCTGGCTACCTCGCATTCATGGGGATGGTACACATAGAATCATAGAATCATAGAATCATAGAATCATATAATGGCTTGGGTTGGAAGGGAACTCAAAATGATTTAGTTCCAACACCCCTGCCGTGGACAGGGCTGCCAACCACTAGATCACTAGATCAAACTGCCCAGGAACCCATCCAGCCTGGCCTTGAACACAGCCAGGGATGGGGCAGCCACAGCTTCTCTGGGCAGCCTGTTCCAGGGCCTCACCACTCTCTCAGGGAAGAATTTCTTCCTGATGGCCAACCTAAACCTCCCCTCTTGCAGTTTTAGCCTATTCCCCCTTGTCCTACAATTATCCACCTGTGTAAAAAGTCAGTCCCTCCCCTGCCTGTAAGCTCCTTTGAAGTATTGGAAGGCCACAATGAGGTCTGCCCGGAGCCTTCTCTTTTCCAAGCTAAACAATCCCAACTCCCTCAACCTTTCCTCATAGGAGAGGTGCTCCAGCCCTCTGATCATTTTGGTGGCCCTCCTCTGGACCCGCTCCAACAGCTCCACATCCCCTCTGTACTGGGGGCCCCAGGCCTGGACACAGCACTCCAGGTGAGGCCTTCCAAGGGCAGAGTAGAGGGGGACGATCACCTCCCTCTCCCTGCTGGCCACCCCTCTCTTGATGCAGCCCAGGATGCCATTGGCCTTCCTGGCTGCAAGAGCACACTGCTGGCTCATGACCAGCTTTTCGTCTATCACAACGCCCAAGTCCTTCTCCGCAGGGCTGCTCTCAAGGAGTTCTTCTCCCAGTCTGTACACACACCTGGGATTGCCCCGACCCAAGTGCAACACCTTGCACTTGGCCTTGTTGAACCTCATCAGGTTCTCGTGGGCCCACTTTTCCAGCCTGTCCAGGTCCCTCTGGATGGCATCCCTTCCTTCAGGGGTATCAACTGCACCACTCAGCTTGGTGTCATCAGCAAACTTGCTGAGGGTGCACTCGATCCCACAGTCTAAGTCGTCAATAAAGATGTTGAAGAGCACCGGTCCCAAGACGGACCCCTGGGGGACACCGCTCGTGACCGGCCTCCACCTGGACGTAGAGCCATTGACTACAACCCTTTGGCTGCGACCATCCAGCCAGTTCTTTATCCAGCAAACAGTCCACCCATCAAATCCACATCTCTCCAGTTTAGAGATAAGGATATGGTGCGGGACCATGTCAAAGGCCTTGCACAAGTCCAGGTAGACGACATCCGTCGCCCTCCCTTGGTCCACCGATGCCGTCACTCCATCATAGAAGGCCACCAGATTGGTCAGGCACGACCTGCCCTTGGTGAAGCCGTGCTGGCTGTCTCAGATCACCTCCTCATCTCACATGTGCCTTAACATCTCCTCCAGGAGGATCTGTTCCATGATCTTCCCAGGCACAGAGGTGAGGTTCACTGGCCTGCAGTTCCCCAGGTCTTCCTTTCTCCCTTTCTTAAAAGTGGGAGTGATGTTTCCCTTTTTCCAGTCACCGGGGTCCTCATCTGACAGCCACGACTTTTCAAATGTGATGGAGAGCGGCTCAGCAACCACATCAGCCAACTCCTTCCAGACCCTGGGATGCATTCGGGTCCAGCCCCATAGACCTGTAGACATTCAACCCCATCAGGTGGTCTCGGACTTGCTCCGCTCTTACACTGGGAAGGATTTTTCTCCCCTCATCCCCACTTGGATTTTCAGGGGCATGAGAGACCTGGGCAGCCTGACCCGCAGTGAAGACCGAGGAAAAGAACTCATTAATACCTCAGCCTTCTCCACATCAGAGGAGGCCAGTTCTCTCTTTCCATTCATCTGAAGGTGGAACACTCTCCTTCACCTGCCTCTTCTGCCCTATGTAGCTAAAGAAACCCTTCTTGCTGTTTTTCATATGACTTGCCAAGCTTAATTCTACCTGTGCCTTGGCCTTCCTGATCCCATCCCTACATACCCTGACACCACCTCTGTAATCCTCCCAGGCCATCCATCCCTGCTTCCACTGCCTATACTTTTCCTTCTTTTCCCTCAACTTGACCAGCAGGTCCTTGCTCAGCCACGCTGGTTTCCTGCCTCCCCTGCCTGATTTTTTATTCCAGGGGTAAGAGAGTTCTTGTGCTACATGTACTGCTGTACTTCATCTAGGCTGTGTTGCAGGGCAGTACTCATAAAATGTAGGCAATGTTGGCTGCTGTGGTTATGGTTTATATTCTCTTGTTTCCCCTACTCCACAGAAACAAGCTGGAACTTGTCCTCCTTTATTTTGCTTTTATCATTTGCTGTTTTATTTGCATTCAATTATTTGTTTTTATTTTATTTACAACGTTATAATGGAATTTTTTTAGACAGATGAATATTTCATAAATGAATTATGTTTAAATGTTTGGATTGTTCTTTCAGTAAATAATTTTATCAGCACAATAACACCATCTAGAGAATGTGTTTGGTGGGCAGTACACACATGCCTAAGCTCTGTTATTACAGATGTTTCCAGACTTTTTTACAGGGTAGACTACAGTTCCTTGGGTCAGGATGACCTCTTCTGTAAGAGTTATCTATGCTTCGTATGGAACAGTCAGACACTGACCTTTCAGTGTTCCTTTGGAAACAGCATCACTTTATTGTCTGCAAAATGAATACTAGAAATCCTTTTTCTTTTTCCCTTTTTCTTTTTCTTTCTTTTTTTTTTTTTTCTTTTTTTAAAAAAAAAACAACTACAAATTTAGAAGTGGCACCTTTCTATTGTCCTCTCCCTTCTGCCAAGTACCCTTGATACCTGTGAGGTGAAGCAATGCTGGCTCATCTTTTAGACGTCCATGTGCTTTTATAGATTTGGATGTTTTTGGCATAGAGTAGCTTCTGAGGTTCTTGGAGGTGAGGAGTAGTATTATACCCCAGCAGTGAGTTTGTCTTCACTTAAACTTCATTGTAGTTCAGCCATGTGAGCAATGCACCTTGATCTCACTGAAGATTTGCTATTGCCTGATGTGAAAGAACTACCTCCTTTCTTGGAAAATTGTGCTGGCTGTGTATGTTGTCAGAGCACAACCTGAATCAGCAACCAGGTGATTTTATCTTGGTAATAAAAGGTGATATTTTGCTAAGGACTGTCATCTTTGGAGTGAACTGATGGTGAATATTTGAATGGAAATGATTGAACTTCAAACATATTGCAAGAGGGGGAGTAGCTGAAACTTGAATCCTGGACATCCAAATCCAGTACTGGTTGCTGTTTCCAACAGCTGGTGCCTAATTTCTTGCTAAATGTTCTACATAATACATGAAACATATTACATTCTGCTCACCTCTATAGTATAGAGATAAATTGATTAGCTTTCACTGGTCACCATAAGACTGAGTATACATGAAATCAGCAAGACCTTTTCCTGAACATGGGTAAAATCACAGTTTTCTCAAACACCTGTATCTAGTAAACATTTTCTGTTGCTAATTGATCCCTATAGTTATCATTTGGTTGCTAATTTAGAGTAACAACAACAACAGCAACATGGGAATTACAGAAATTGATAGGAACTTGGGTATTTAGCTTTACTTAATACCATAAACAAAGACAGGAAGAGAACAGATGGTTTACATCCGTGGTTGACATCCAGCCCAGCTGGGATCAGTTTCTTCTTGAGATGAAAAGAAAACAAGTTGAGGTATAAACAGGGTAAACCACTGCCATCTGGGTCAATTCTTGTGGTAGCTATAAAGCAGCCACTCCATACATCCTTGTTTTATCCTTCCTGCTTCCTCACTTATCAAATATTTATTGTCAACAATGGGCAGTACTGTTTGCACACATTGCAATTGGGTAATGAGATAGTTAGGTTTACTTCTGTTATTGATGGTGAGTGCTGATGGCATGAATATTTTCTGTTTTCATAAATGGGAATTGAATTATTGATGCTTCATTTAGGCAGTGATAAAGGTATTAGTTATGTATTGCCATGGCTGTAAGTTGGTAGTGGTAGTAGCCAAGGCAATACTTACAGGTGATAGTACAGTCCCGCCCTATAGCTGCAGTGCAAATTGGAAATTCATTTCCCTAAATACAGTTATTATAGATTTCTCTTTGTACAAATACTATAGAATTTGTCCTGATACCTTTGTAGTAGGTGTAAATCTTTGTAGCTGGAAAGATGTCATTTCCACAGCCTAAATTGGCAAAGTTTTGCTTATAGCCCTNGAAATAAGGAGAGAGGAAACCTTGATTAATAAAATAATAATATTTTTGCTTGCATTTAAAGGACATCTAACATTTTCAGAGAGATTATCTGATTTTTTTTTTTTTTCCAGGATGACTACTTTTGGGCTTCTTAAAGCTCAAGTGTCAGTCTTGTAATATGGTGATTTAAGCTTCTGCAATTCAGATTTGGGTTTTCTATTTCTATTAATTTTTTTTTTTGCCCCATTATCCAAAAAAATTCTTCGCATTTAAAAAATGTAAGCTATACAGAAACAAGTGGTATTTCCATGACTTATCTTTCAAAAGAGGACATGTTTGAGAGAGAAGAAACAACAGAGACTCCCTTCTAGCATTCCAACATATGACATTAATGTCCCTTGCCAAATGTAAAAGGTTGAAGTGAAACCTTCTCTACCTCATTTGCATTTTTCACTCACTGCTTGCTGTACATTTCTCTGTCCTGTTTTTCAATTCTTCAGTAGACTCAAATTCCCTCCTGCTTTCCCTAATCCCAGTCATCCCGTCGGTGCATGAAGCATAGCACTGCCTCCCCTGCCTGCAAACCTCCCCTGGCTACACCATCAGCCAAGTTCTTAGGGAAATGGCAGGATAGTGTGCTAGAAAAAGAACACAATGCACATTTCCCTCCTCTGACTATAGTTACTGAATTTCAGATATGTCATGCTGTTCTTAAGTCTTCCTGTCTCCCCACTGCTTTTCGAACCATAGGATGGTTGGAAAGAGCCATTGCTAAACGTTTTGTGTGGTATTTCTGATGGTCAATTACAGAATAGATCAATAATGCAAAAAGAAAAAAAAAAATATGAGAAAGAGGATCTCAGGCCAATTATTTTTCAAATACTTTATATGACAACAGCAGCTGCCCCCAAAGGGTAGCATGTAACAACTGAGCCTAATTAGAATGATTTCAGTGTAATCATTAACTAGCATCTAACACCTACGAGAGTATTTCTGTTTAAACTAAAACATGACCTGCATGGTGGAGAGGCCTTGTAAACTGTCTACGAAATAAAAAATGTGACAGTAAAGGTCAGAGCTGTGCTCATTTGAATTTCAAGCAGGAAGCAGACTCCACAGTCGGTGCGTAGAGTAAGAGTGGTGGCTCTT
This sequence comes from Alectura lathami, assembly GCA_013399715.1. NCBI lineage: Eukaryota > Metazoa > Chordata > Aves > Galliformes > Megapodiidae > Alectura > Alectura lathami. The sequence continues at coordinate 97,465 of VXAV01007828.1, read as the reverse complement.
TTCCTAGGCTTTCCTTGCCAACAGTAACAGTTGGAGAAATCCTCCAGGACTAATTACCAAGGCTGCAAAACAAGTATTGTTCTTTTGTCTCTTTCCCTGACCTGGTGAAATGCAAGGGTCCTAATTATATTGTGTCAAAGATGTGGTTTTGTTTCCATTGTCATGTGAGTGAAGGTCACAAGCTAAGAAAGCCAAGTGGCACCTTACATCTCTCTCCAGCCACCTGCCGACAGCTTCCTTGCTGCTGCTTCTAATCACATTGCCTTGCAGGAGAAGAAGGGGAGGGAGGGCTTGCTGATAAACTCTCCTCCCAGAAAAAGTGATGCTAACACTCTTCGTTCCACTGGGCCATGTAAAAGCAGCTATCAAATCCGAAAGATTTGGCTTGATTTGCAAGTCTCTGGTGAAATTTAAGAAGGCAAAATTGTAACACATTCAGTGTAAAAGAAGTGTGAAAACATTTTTAAAGAAAAGCATTTAAAAAGTCAGGAGACAGACATCATATTAAAAAAAGCTGGCAGGAAGAGTGTTATTTATTCATTTTGAAACATTGAAAAGTGCTCTGTTAGCAGCATTTATCTGCTCTTAAAAAATCCAAGAAAGCAAGTGCATTGAATTCATTCCCTATTTCCTTTTGTGACTTTTTAAGTGCTGTATACAGATAGTGAGCTTTTACACTTTGGGGAATTGACAAAGCTGTAACAGTTAGTACATAAGCCTTGCTGTACTGAATCTGTATTCTTCTTCCCATCCTTCTATCTTTGCAAGTGTTCTTTGCACTGGTCTTTATTTGACCTCTATTTTTTTTTTTTTTGTGGGTGTGCGTGTCCTTTTTTCTCTTCCTTTTTGTATTTACTTGCATTTTTTTCTCCATCGTTTTTGTTTCTCATTGCTATTGCCCCTTCTTTCTTGAACTCTGGAGATCAAACAAGTGATGTGACAGCCCAGAAAAAAACCACTTGGTATGTCCATAGAAAAAGAAAAATCAGTACCAGGTCATGTACAGAAAATTTGTTCGTTTTTATTAACTACCCCAGTTCTTTGCCATCAAAGTAGCTGTGGCTTGTTTTCGAGATTAGATGATCAATTGTGTATATATTAATTACACATAAATTTGTATCTCACCTAGATAGTTGCAGGAAAATACACAATATGTAAATTGCAATAAAGATATATATGCCATTATACTGCTGTGACTGGGATAATTTTCTTGTATTGAATACAGCCCAGAGGTGTGTGGCTGTTTGGTAGTGCAAGGTGTCAGGTGTATTATGGACAAAACAGGAAGAGAGTCCATGCCCTTATCATTCATTATTCAGTTTAAAACCCATTCTTCTCCTTCCTGAAGGACTTCCTCTGAATATTGTCTAAGCCTGCTTTGTGCCACGTCTACAGAGGTGTGGGAAATAACATCTTTCTTGAAGTCAATGCAAATCCGCTGATTTCCAGTATTGAAGGTCGTGTCCAGCTAGTATAAAAAGTAAACTAAAATCCAAAATAAGTTAAGGTTCTGTGACACAGTACAAGATTGTTTCTGTACCCTGCTGCTCCTTTGTGTCTAGCTATGAAATCCTCAATGATGCATTAGAGTTTTGGGTGTAATACCTGCTTGTGATGAATAACTGAGGAACACGGAATTTCATAAGTAAAATTAATTGTATTTCAAAAGAATTTCTTTGATGTGTGGCTTGTCTGCAGCTCCATTATAAAGTCTCAGCCATTGCATGCTATTCTGCTTAGAGAAAACATGAAGTTAGTGACATTTTGGTAATTCATTTTACTCACAGCATATCATTTCCACAAATAAGGATGTGGCTTTACCAAGTCACTCTCCATCATATTTGAAAAGTCGTGGCTGTCAGCAAAGGTACCTGGTGACTGGAAAAAGGGAAACACCACTCCCATTACAAGAAAGTAAAAAGGAAGACTCCAGGACCTACAGGCCAGTGAGACTCATGTTTGTGCCTGGGAAGGTCATGGAACAGATACTTCTGGCAGCCATGTTAAGGCACATGCAGGATGAAGCACAGATGACACTGAACATGGCAAGGGATGTGAAAAATAACAAGAAGGGGTTCTATAGGTACACGGGCAGGAAGAGACACCCCAAGGAGAGTGTTCCCCTTCTGGTAAATGAGAAGGGAGAACTGGCTTCCTCAGACATGAAAAAAGCTGAAGTACTCAATAAGTGCTTTGCATCAGTCTTCACTGGTGGTCAGGCTTCCCATGTCTGTCAGGAACCGAACCTCTTCGTGAGGGTGAGAGGAGCGGATTCTCTTTAACTGCAACAAGTTATTGTTATGTTATATGTTAATGTTATATGGAACAAGTCCGAGACTGCCTCATGGCACTGAATGTATATATGTCTATGGGGCCAGATGACATGCATCCCAGGGTTCTGAGAGAGCTGGCTGAAGTAGTTGCCAAGCCGCTCTCCATCACATTTGCAAAATCACGGCTGTCGGGTGAAGTCCCCGGTGACTGGAAATAGGGAAACATCACTCCAATTTTTAAGAGATGGAGAAAAGAAGACCCAGGGAACTACAGGTCAGAGAGCCTCACCTCTGTGCCTGGGAAGATCATGGAACAGATCCTCCTGGAGGAGATGTTAAGGCACATGTGAGATGAGGAGGTGATCTGAGACAGCCAGCACGGCTTCACCAAGGGCAGGTTGTGCCTGACCAATCTGGTGGCCTTCTATGATGGAGTGACGGCATCGGTGGACCAAGGAAGGGTGATGGATGTTGTCTACCTGGACTTGTGCAAGGCCTTTGACATGGTCCCACACCATATTCTTATCTCTAAATTGGCGACAAATGGATATGATGGGTGGACTGTTTGTTGGATACAGAACTGGCTGGATGATTGCAGCCAAAGGGTTGTAGTCAATGGCTCTACGTCCAGGTGGAGGCTGGTCACGAGCAGTATCCCCCAGGGGTCTATCTTGGGACTGGTGCTCTTCATCATCTTTATTGACGACTTAGACTGTGGGATCGAGTGCACCCTCAGCAAGTTTGCTGATGACACCAAGCTGAGTTGTGCAGTTGATANATTGTGATTGACGAAAAGCTGGACATAAGCCGGCAGTGCGCTCTTGCAGCCAGGAAGGCCAATGGCATCCTGGGCTGCATCAAGAGAGGGGTGGCCAGCAGGGAGAGGGAGGTGATCGTCCCCCTCTGCTCTGCCCTTGGAAGGCCTCACCTGGAGTACTGTGTCCAGGCCTGGGGCCCCCATTAGAGAAGGGATGTGGAGCTGTTGGAGCGGTTCCAGAGGAGGGCCACCAAAATGATCAGAGGGCTGGAGCACCTCTCCTATGAGGAAAGGTTGAGGGAGTTGGGACTGTTCAGCTTGGAAAAGAGAAGGCTCTGGGGAGACCTCATTGCCGCCTTCCAATATTTCAATTAGCTCACAAGTGGGAGGGGAACCGACTTTTTACACAGGTGGATGATGGTAGGACATGGGGGAATGGGTTAAAACTGAAAGAGGGAAGGTTTAGGCTGGACATCAGGAAGAAATTCTTCCCTGAGAGAGTGGTGAGGCCCTGCAACAGGCTGCTTCTTTTCTAAAATATGAAGTAGTTTTCTGGGTTTCATAAGTAGCTACCAATGTTTTTGAGAGCAGTATTTCTGAAAAGGATCCATATACGTCCTATTTTTTCTGTTTCGTCAGCACAGTTACTAGGGTTTCTTTTGTTTCTTTCTTTTTTTTTTTTTTNTTTTTTTTTTTTTTTTTTTTTTTTTTTTTTTTTTTCATGTTAGCAAGACATTTACACATCACCTGTAATATCTTGATGATTGACTTCTGGAATTTTAGGGATTTATTTTAATAATTTTTATTTCTGGAACTTTGAGAAATGTAGACTCTAAAGAAAATAAATAGAAATATATGCTTGCCATGAATTTACTTTGCCTTCAAAAAATGTAGGTTTTTACATCCTTAATGTTCATTTTGGTTCTAGTATGGTGACTAAGTTTCTGAAAAGAAATATGTTAGTGGTTGAGTAGAACCTCTTCGAGTGTCATGCCTCTGTAAAGTTTTTTTCTACAGCTCTGTATGAAAGGGAAAATCCACTGCAATCCTGCTTTATTTACTCACCACAAGGATGAATACATCCTTCTTGTAGTCTAATCACTTCAATATCCTAAGGATGATTTTCATTGGTTTCATAAACAACTAAACAACTTTTGATATTGTGGTTTTTCTGTGGCTAGCAGAAGAAGGGACTTTAATGGAGCAGTATTACATTTCTGTATAATCTATTATTTAGTATAAAATCATGTCTTAAAAATACTTCCTGCAGATCTTTGCAGAAAGGTCATCTGATTTCACATAGATCCTGTTAGTTGACAGTCTTTCTGGTCAGGCCTGTAATCCTGTGGAAATAACCTCTTTGGTTCTTTATTACTGCTCCTTGGGGGCTGGTTTTACATGCCTTAGGGCTGCCTGCTGTGGGGTCATCGGTAGATGTCTAGGATTATTTTATGTTGACTTCCATGGATAAGACTTGATTTCCCCTTCAAGCTGATATGAGTTCATTAAACAATGGATGGTGAAGAGTAATATGAAACAATGAGAGGAAACTAATTAATTTTATTAGAGCCATTGGGATTAGATCAGTGTGAAAAACATGAAAGTTCTAAAGGAAATATAAGTTATGGAATTAGGCAGTGAATACCACCTAGCAGTCTGCTTTCCTGGTACATGAAGTGCCCTTTTGTATCGGCAGATGAAATCTAGTGTGCTCTAATCGTGAGGGGTTTAAAACTTGTTGAGCCATTCGTCCTCCGTGATGCAAGGCACACACTAAACCCACTGCAGTATTTGCTGATGCAGTTATGGCTGTGGAGGCTGAAGGGGTGAATCTTGCAGAACCGTCTGCAGTGATGGCGGGCTATGCTCCCTGTCTTCTGTAACGACAGGAATGAGTAATATACTTGCTAAACTCTAACTGCTTTAATGTGAAGAGCAGTATTGCAGCTTTAGAATTGGGACTGCTGCATCACCAGCACTGAGACAGGAATCAAATAAACTAGCTTTGGGCACTGACAGTTTTAGCCTGCACTGCCATTAGGAAAGTGAGATATAAGGTACTGTACTGGGGAACATTTTCAGTATTATGGAATTTATTACTTTTCTGTAAGAAATGTACTACCTATAACTTGTTAATAAAAAGGCAGTTTGTAAAACATTGCTTTTAATAATGCTTTCTAAATTCTAGGCATTTTTCTTCTTTTTTTTTTAAAAATCATTACTTTTCTTAAAAAATAGCATAAAGGCAATGGCAACAGCCTCTGTAATTAGTCATATAAAAACACAGGCATAAGAAAGAATCTGACCTATTCTTTCTTTTCCTCCTTGTTTCACATTCCTCACTCCTGTGATATTAACACATTCTAGCTGTAAAAGAAATTGATTCTTCACTCCAGAGCAGGTCATTATAAAAAAGGTTTTAAATCATTTGGTCTTCCCATTTCTGAAATATAGACTTCACTTTAATCTTCTCTGCATTACCATCAATAAAAAGACCATAATTTGTGAAAAATGATCTTTTTCTTCAATATGTCCTCAGATAAGTTGCCTTCCTACTCTTTTCTCAATTGTCCCACACCTATTAAGCTGACAAACTAGTTCTCAGTACATCAGAAAGAACCTGCATTTCTCTCTGCTGCGTAGCCACGCAAAGACTAAAAAATCATAGTAGAGCCTGGCCTTTCAGTTACTAATAAATTCCCTTTTTGGTTAAGCTGGCACTGATATTTGATCACTGACTAGATGGGTTAAACCTCATGTTGTTGTGTCAGTGTGCACACCTTTGTCTTTGACACATGACTCAAAGGCAGATAGGAAGAATATAAAGAAAAAGATTCTCTCCTCTGGCAGTGGTGGAAGTCAGTGAAAGTAGTCTGTCTGGAAAGGTAATCTGGCTGATCTCTTCCTGGAAATACAATGATTCCAGGGCAGTTTAAGATAGCATATGTTTTCCACAGCAAAGCAAGCCTACTTTTACAAGACTGAGTGTGCTGCTGGCTCACAAACAAAACTTCAATGAATTTGCAATAATATAAGCAAATTTTTAATTAGAAAAAAAAGTATAAGGACTTTTTAAAATAATCTTCTGCGAGCTTGAGGCAAGGTTGGCCAGAATCCCTTTGCCTAAGTTAACTACACTCTCTGAATTAGTATTAGTTCTATTTAGCTTGCTCCAATTTTGTAGCTTTAATCTGTTCAAACTGAAATGAGAAGCTCAAACCTGGACGCAATTAAATACCGTATAGCATAGCTACTTGTTAGAAAAAGGCAGAATGTGTTTTAAATGGTGTTCTCGAATTAGATAGAAACAGAATTATCTTAGAGATAAATATCTAGAAAAAAACATTTATTGTTCAAGGTTCTCATGAAGTGGATTTCATTAGGTAAAGGAAGGTCACAGGTATATTCAGAGAGAACAGCTGACCACTTATCTTTTTAGTATTGTTCACTTATGGAACCATTTTTATATGCTTGTGAAGTGCACATTTGCTTAATTGAAAAAGGTAGCAAGCATGCAAAAATGACCACAGAAAAACAGATAAGTGTGTTGGAGCTGGTTCTGGCCCTTGTGATGGTGTGTTCCCCTCTGCCAACAACATCTTCCTTTGGCTTGGCCACTACTTCCAAGGACTGACAACACTGTCTTTCTAAATACTACGACTATGAACCAATAATCTTATCCCATAAAAAGTGAGCAGCCCGAGACCCACTTGATCTCTACTTCTTATGACAAGACTGCATGTGATATCCCCAATTCCTTCTAAAGATTGAGAGGCTTGAGTGACTATAGTCTCGGGGTGGATTATGTGGAGTAATTACTGGAAATAACTTATTTGAAGAAACCACCTCCAGGGTGGAATGCTGTGAATACGCAAGGATCCTGTTCCGTTATTGTTCTCTAAGCAACATAAAGCCTGCAAACCTTAGTTTGTCAGCAGCACCTGGGAAGCTTGGTGTGCTGCCTGTAGGAGATACTGCATGGAGACTGGAGTGAGGTGCAAAACTTCACAGCCAGGCTCTGTGGTAACACTGCAGAGAGGGGAACTTGGTGGTATTACAGAGCTGAGCAGTCAACCCAAGTTACTGGCTTTTTTCACTTCTGTCACGCCAATCACAACAAAGACTGGTATGATTAGAATCAGTCAAGATTCACCTGAAAACAATATAAAAATGTCTTGAGAGGGAAGGAATTTTGGCAAAGATACCATAGCAGACAAGTTGGGAGGATGCTGCCGGCTTCTGGGACTAGTCGTTGGGCTTCCTTAGCACAGTTATTTTTAAGATGCGTACAACCAGCTATACCGAGTTCTTTCACAGAAAACTTAGAAACCTATAGAGCTATTTCATATTTTAATGCTTTTTGTGATGTTGTATTGTTGGTGTTATTGGTATTCACACACACTCTGCAGACAGTATATTTATCACTGGCAAAATAATGTTTCCTGTTGCTCCAATAATGAGCAACATTCTATAAGCTGTTCATGAGAGTTCTCATTGGGCATGGCCAGATTTCCTAAGGTTGGTCATATGAGTCCATTTGAATGCAACGAGACCTATAGAGCATAGTGGGTATTAACCCCTTTAACTCAACAGCCCTCGTGATTATGAACATTCATAACATACTGAATCAGATGCAAGTCAAGAGCTGTATACTGTAGAGCTGCCTTGTAGGTCTGCTCTGTTAATTGTGCTAAGTGAAATGGAAAGCAGTCACTGTGGTGTGTTCAGCCAAGCACTGATTGGGCAGGTCAAAATGATGAGACCATGGGGATTTCCCTTTACCTATTATCCATCACTGATGTCTATATTACTTCTGCAGCTCACCTCTTTCGTTTAAGTAGTTATCTACATTTCTGGAGAGTAATTAAAGAAAATCTACAGAACACGTCTGGACAATTTACTAACTTACAACATTTTTAAATAAAGGTTCTTTCTAACAGTGCTTCTAGGCCTTACATATTCTGAACTTCTGTTTCTTAGTTAATTTAGGCAGATTTACTTTTAATCTACTCTCTTTTGGATTATAATTAGTTTTTATTCTTGTTCTACTTTGCCACAGTTTGTATATATTTTTTTTGTATACTTTAAGATTTACATACAAATGAACCCCAATCATTTCTCTAATGAAATGGTATGTGTTTTAGAATTCTCGTGGAACTGTATGGAGATGTACCCTGAAACCAGTTTTTGGTCTATGGAAAACAATTTTCTGGGATATGTTTGTACTATGCCAGCCAAAATATTTCCAGTTGTATATCTCCATTCAGGCACCTCCTCTCACTATCTGCACTTTCTGTAACTCTTTCACTTTCCAGTTAAAAGCAAAGAAAATTTTGGGTCTTAAAAACAAAGATCCATTTCAAATTTGCAAATTAAAAATACAAGCAACCCTCTCAGTTTCAAGAGTCACAGAATACCTGTTGGGAGCACTTAATACTTACCATACACATTACATACCATACACATTATAGAAGAATTGTCCAGTGACAAATCAAGTCTATGGATAGACAGGAAATCTTTAGAAGGCACACTGAAGAAGCCAAGCAGCTATATCTGTATAAATGATAAATCTGACATTCATGTCTGGATTTCATGACTGTATTTTTCTTTTTGCCTGGTGATTCTACCCTGGGAGACTTTTAGGATGTTCTATACTCTTCTGAGTTTTCTACCGTGTAGTAGTTATAGCTAAGCAGCTATATATCTGGAAAGCCTGGACATGTCCTTGTTGCCTGTACAGTAAATTCAATGTGCACCAAGGTCATGATTTACTCTGTTTGTAGGTACACTTCCCATGGATTCAACCTCCTGTGGAAGTGTTAAATGGAAAATATGTACATATTTCCGTCTGGAAAATCCTGGGTAAAAATAGGTTATCCTTAAATACTTCTTGTGATAATGAATAATCCTGCTTTCCTGTTTCACCACAAAGACTTTCCCTACTTTTTCAGTTTACTACACTTGCATTGGGTGACTCATTTTCTGAATTAACAGTTAGGTGATTTGACTGCTCACACTCCCTTTGCATATCCTTCTTCTTTCATCTTCATCTTAGAGTTTCTGCCATGACCTTGGCATACATTTAGAGATATTTTAGTGTAAATTAGACACCTACTTTAAAAATCTTCTACCATGTCTTTTGCTGCTCATCTCTCCTTTTGATCTTTCTATTCTTGAATTTCCTCTCCTTGATCACCATTCCTCTCCTTCAGTGCCTCTTGTTTTCTCATGCTTCAGGAAGAAAAAGACATTTTTCAGACACTTACTTTTTTGGCTTGTCTGATTGCTTCTCCATTTTTACTTCATTGCTCCAGTGCCACAGCTTTTGATACCTGTGCTGTACTGTAATACCTATTTCTTCAAAATGCTCTACGACTTAGTTCTTGTCAACATCTAATGTTATCTTATACTTATGCCTGGTTTCAATCTTTGCCTTTACCTCTCTGGTCCAGCAAAAGCTGGTGGTAAGTCCTCCTATCACCTCTTTTCTCACCAGTGGTCTCTCTTACGTGAGCTATTATCCACTTAAGAATGTAGATAACTGGAAGTAGGAAAGTTTCTTGCCCTCTGATTTTGCAGAACACCATTCACATTTTTAATAATGCAACTTGATAAACAATAGACCTCATGACTATCACTGCCATCTATATATTAAACAGCAAAATGCAAAGCTACTGGCTGACTTCTACTCCAAGCTGCATTGGAAAACTCTCCCAAGATTTAAATGGTAGTATTGCATCTTGTGACATGTTCCTCAACAAGCTGCACATTCAGTTTGTTCCCTGGACTTCTTTCAATGTCTAACATGCTGCATCAGATTAATGAAAGGATGGAACAAAGAACCTGACGAAAATCAACAGCCTTTAAAAT
>VXAV01007828.1:41172-51411 GCA_013399715.1 Alectura lathami | reverse complement strand
TTTTTTTTTTTTTTTTATATTTCAAACTGTTTAGAGTGTCAGAGAGAGCTGAGGAGCAATGGGAAAGAGTGAGAATGAGGTTTTTTTTTGTTGTTGTTTCAGCTACTCTCGATTAAATTTCAAACGAAATATTGGCAATTTGTTCAGCCTTTCCCTTCCTAACTAATATTTAAAAGCATTCAATTAAGATTTTATTATGTGTCCAATAAGTTAAACCGCCCCATGGTATTAGAAAAATATTACATATATAAATAAAATACATCAAAGCATTAAAAAGCTATTACACACTCTGAACATAAAATAGCAGAATAATGATGGATCCTGCCATGCAGCAAACATATTCAAAAATATTATCTTCCTGGTAATGAAATGCCATCCGTTTCATTTTAAGCTAAATACGTTAGACATATCAGTGGAGTCTGTGCTGACACAGCAGTGAGTTGAAATTGAAAATCTGAAATTATATATATGATTGGACACAGTGTTAAAGTAATTTATAGGAAAAACCACAAATGTGCTGGGTCTGCACCTTTTGGTGAACTCATTTTAGAGAATCAGATAGAGGAAAACTCTACCATTTCTAATGTGCAGTTAGAATGGCAGCTTGCCAGGGCCCCAGTATATTCAGTGTGAGGGGCAGAAAAAATAGGAGAGAAAGAAAGAAAGAGGCTAGGGAGACTTGATTCAAATTACAACAATTCTGCATAAGCCATCAAAAAAATGGCATTCGTTTTCATCTCACTGACCTAATATGATATAGCAGCTGTAGGAACTGTATTAGCTATCAAGACAAGTGGGAGATAACGGGGAAACATTTAGAGAGGGAGATTCGGATAGGGCTAATTTCAGCACGGCTGCAGATGTGTCGCATGCTTTGCCATGGAGTGCAAAGTGACAGCAGGAGTCATTACAATGATCATCTGATACCCAAAGTTTAGGCTGAAATTCAGATTCTGCTGACTGGAATGGAGCCTCACTTATATACACACAGACACACACACACCCCACAGACAGCCCTCCCCCTCAAAGCACATTTACGATTTTCATTTCTCTCTTTCTTCCTCTCTCACAATTTTTCTTCCTGGCTTGCTCATCTTCAGTCAAGTAAAGAAAAACAAAGAAACAACAAACATAAGGAATGGGTTGGTGCATGGAGTAGCTCTCTACATCTTGCTTTCAAGTATCATCTATTCCTGTTTCTTGCAATTCTTTCCTGAATTTAGATCATTTTCCATTTCATTTGGGGAAAGAATTGAAGAAAGAAGCATAATTTACTGTTAGGAGTTATATTCAGTCCTAGCATTGCTGTTAGAGTTATTAATATGTTAACCTATAGCATTGAATAACATTATTTATTTATTGTTAATCAGAAGTAAGCTAATTGGTGTGGTGCAAAATACAATGATAGACAACTGCTATCACAGAGTGATTGCTTTCTAAGCACATCAGACATACATGTAATTTTTTTGTTTGTGTGTTTGTGTTTATATTAATCTCTTGATCTCCTACAAATGTCCCGAAAATGACCTAATATTCAGAATGTAATTTCATAATTTCCTTCAGACATAATAGTGGCCAGAAAGCATTCAAGGAAATGGTGACCGGGGCTTTAAAATAAATTTCATTTAGTTCTATTGAAGAACTGTTTTTGTGAACAGCAGAATAAAAATCCATTAGCTTTGGGAGCAGTAAGTTGATAGTGTGTGTACTTTATTTTGGGTGCTTGTTGCTTGTCTTTTAGAGAGTGTTAAATCAGAATACAATAAGGAGAAGTTGGTATGCATCTTGTTGGTGGAATATCTACTACTTTTATAGGAGCAAGACAGGGCAATAACTAGTAAATAATATTTTGCGTATCTCAGAACTGTGACTGAAAAATTATCGCACATATAGAAAGAAGCCTGTAGACACTATTATTACATTTTTATCACCTTACCTTCCCTATACCTGATAATTTGGCCCTTTGGTGTTGTGCAAATCAGAGAAGTTCTACTTCACCACTCTCCTGCAAACATCCTCCAGCAGATCCAGAGGTGATCAGTGAGGTGTTTCACCCCTTAGCTGTAGCTCAGCTTCTGTTTTACCATTCCTGTGTGATACCTTCACCTCTGAGCACACATTGTGGGAGGTCACCTGCTCACAACTTCAAGTGTTTTTGGGACTCAACTTTCAGTCCCCGTGAGTTCTCACTTATGTTGCATCCCAGAATGCATCCCATTTCAGATCTTGAATTTCAGGTCTTCAGAGAACTCTGTCAGAGTGCTCTTATGAAGTTCTTTTCACTTTTCTCAGGGAAGTTCTCAGAGCGGCACTTTTTATTCTTAAAACCCCCTCTGAGAACGACATAATGATGAAAAGGAAACTTCCTCTTAAATTGCTCATTCTCTAGCTCTCCTGGGCTTTTTTTGTCTGCCCCATAGACAAAGTTTATGCTCCAAAGGGAAAATGTAATGTGTGCTAAGTATGACTCCACAGAATGATCCCCTGGGTCTCCTTGCTAAGCCTTCAGAAAGGCTGATATTAACTGGAGGCGTTTCCTAAATTTACAAGACAGATAGGAAATGCTTAGTAGGCAGTTCTCACATGTGATTGTAAATAAGCCATAGACACAGGATGTACTTGTGGAGTTAGCCACATGCAGTTATGACTAACAAGTGCAGTACAACTTTTCAACATTTTCCTGTTTATATCCCTACCACAGTTGCGTACAAAAACATTGCTTGTCCCACTTTATGTAACATTTCCTTGGATGGCATTGTTACTGTTAAAGGCATTTTGAAATAAAAAATGCAAAGAGCAAGGAGTTAGACTCAACAGCTACTTCAGGTTATGATTATATTTCTCCCACAATATTTATGAAGTGCCAGTTCTCCCATTCACGGCTATGTTTACATTCTTTAGAATTCATAATAACCAGATGGGGACCATTACATACAGTGGTTCACCTAGACTCTGTCACTGAAACACTTTCTGGTATGCTGTCTGATATTTGTAGTAGGAGGGATAGAAAAAAAAAAAAAATCCTCACAATGACTTACTAAACAGACTTAATCCTGAACAGATGATGCTCAAGAAAATCAAACTTAATGAATGATTATGAATCTGTAATCAGAATATCATAGAATCATAGAATCATAGAATCATAGAATGGCTTGGGTTGGAAGGGACCTCAAAGATCATCTAGTTCCAACCCCCCTGCCGTGGACAGGGCTGCCAGCCACTAGCTCACTAGATCAAACTGCCCAGGAACCCATCCAGCCTGGCCTTGAACACAGCCAGGGATGGGGCAGCCACAGCTTCTCTGGGCAGCCTGTGCCAGCGCCTCACCACTCTCTCAGGGAAGAATTTCTTCCTGATGGCCAACCTAAACCTCCCCTCTTGCAGTTTTAGCCCATTCCCCCTTGTCCTACCATTATCCACCTGTGTAAAAGTCGGACCCCCTCCTGCCTGTAAGCTCCTTTGAAGTATTGGAAGGCCACAATGAGGTCTCCCCGGAGCCTTCTCTTTTCCAAGCTGCACAGTCCCAACTCCTTCAACCGTTCCTCACAGGAGAGGTGCTCCAGCCCTCTGATCATTTTGGTGGCCCTCCTCTGGAACCGCTCCAACAGCTCCACGTTCTTTCTGTACTGGGGGCCCCAGGCCTGGACACAGTACTCCAGGTGAGGCCTTCCAAGGGCAGAGTAGAGGGGGACGATCACCTCCCTCTCCCTGCTGGCCACCCCTCTCTTGATGCAGCCCAGGATGCCATTGGCCTTCCTGGCTGCAAGAGCGCACTGCCGGCTCACGGCCAGCTTTTTGTCGATCACAACACCCAAGTCCTTCTCCGTGGGGCTGCTCTCAATGAGTTATTCTCCCAGTCTGTATATGCTGTACATGCTGTACATGCTGCTGTACATGCTGATATGTACATGCTGGATGAATTATATACACAAGACCCTATGGAGACAACCAGGATTTTTTGCTCCTTAGGAATTACCAGATGAGTTCTCTGCTGGGAAATGGGAGGTTCCTTATTCCCTCTGTCAGTCTGGTGTTGGATCATGATTTTTTGTTTGTTCTTTTGCTAGTATAACAAGGTTTCACATGTCGCTGGGCCTACAGGCTAGAGGCAAACACAATATTTCTTTGCAAATAGAATTTTTTTTTGCATTTACCTATGATAGAAAACTGAACTTAACATTGGTTTAACAATTAAGAATTTTAATGAAGCACTGCTCAAATTATTACTGTGAATAGGGCTGATGACTCACAGAATTAGACCTTCTGGCAAATTAGCTACCGACTGACAAAAATGCCTGAAAATGTCTACTCTAACAGGGAATGTCAACAACACTATGAAAAGTGATGGAAAAACATGCCATGATGTTCTCGTGCAATCCCACAGTAGTCTATTATCAGACAAAGAATTGAGAGAATTACTATTGGCATATCTAGATATCTAAATAGACTTACTCTCTGATAATCAGTATTAGCTCAGTACCTTCTACTTCTTAAATAGCTGTTCCTTTGAGTATTACTTCAATTACGCTGCTGAAATCCAACTGGCAAAGTTGCTCAAACTGAGGACAATTATGACATTGACAGATATTTTCCAGAATGATGCTGAACTCTAATAAATTTATCTTGTAGATGTGTCCAAGATTTTTTTTATGTCGAGAAATAAAACAAGAATACTAGTAAATTATTTGAAAGCCCTGAAATAGCTACAAACACTTGAAAATTGGAACAAGTTTTCAATTTTGTATCTTTTTGTTGCTGTCTGTGAAGAATTGAATAAAATCCTGAGAATTTATGATGTCAGGACAAAATGGATATCCTCTGTGAAATGAAGAGGCAGGATGTTAAAAGCATCTAAATCTGGAATGGAATTTATATAGTGCCACAAACAGAAGACTTGACCCCCTCAGTAGACTATCTCTGAAGCTTGTGTTGGAACAGAGATGCCTATGTTTTTTGCAAATGAGATCTTCAGAAAAATGGACCTGTGCTAGTACCAAAATAGGCATTATTGGATATGGAGCCTATAACACTGATGTAAAAGATGAAATCTGAGAAGTGCAACAAATCCTGATCTGTTCTGGGAAGGTGCTGAGTACTCACACAGCATCTAAATTTCGACCACATTTAGAGCTTTTATTACAAGTCATTAGAATTGAGAATGACTGGTTCTTACATGTATATATTACTGTAGTAAGTGCAGAAATTACTATTGTTATTCACTGACTAGAAGAAGAGTCTCACATCAAAATCCACCCAGTCTTCCTTTTCTGGCATTTAAGTGACTTGTAAGTATGTAACAGTATGAACGATAGTTTCGTTGTCTACTTCATATAGAAGACATGTTTTTGTTTAGGTCCTTGGGCTGTTCTGAGAAGTAAGTCTCAGGAACTACACATTCCAGAAATTCACTTTTATCCAATCAAGAGAAATTGGGGTTGCATGCAAGCATCAGATCTCATGGTTGCCACCAAGTTATATCTAGGATCAGGATAGGAGAGAATCATAGAATCATAGAATTGTCTGAGTTGGAAGGGACCTTTAAAGGGCATCTAGTCCAACTCCCCTGCAATGAACAGGGACATCTACAGCTAGATCAGGTTGCTCAGAGCCCTGTTCAGGGCTTGGAGGACTTGAAGGTCTCCAGAGATGGGGCATCCACCACCTCTCTGGGCAACCTGTTCCAGTACTTCACCACCCTTAGTGTAAAAATATTTTCCTTACATCCAGGCTAAATCTTCCCTCTTTTAGTTTGAAACCATTTCCCATTGTCCTATCACAGCAGACCCTGTTAAAGAGTCTGTCCCCTTCTTCCTTGTAGACCCCTTTAGATACTGAAAGGCTGCTATCATGTCTCCCTGGAGCCTTCTCTTCTCCAGGCTGAACAGTCCACACTCTCTCAGCCTGTCCTCACAGGGGAGGTGTACCATCCTTTGGATCATTTTTCTGGCCCTCCTCTGGACGTGCTCCAACATGTCCATGTCCCTCCTGTACTGAGGACTCCATATCTGGACGCAACACTCCAGGTGGGGTCTCAGCAGCACAGAGCAGAGGGGCAGGATACCCTCCCTTGCCCTGCTGGCCATGCTTCTTTGGATTCAGCCCAGGATGCGGTTGGCTTTCTGGGCTGCAAGTGCACACTGCTGGCTCATGTCCAGCTTGCCATCCACCAGTACCCCGAAGTCCCTTTTTGGCAGGGCTCTGCTCAATCCTTTCATCCCCCAGCTTGTTTTGATAGTGGGATTTACTGTGACTCAGGTGCAAGACCTTACACTTTTCTTTAATGGACTTCATGAGGTTCTCCTGGGCCCACTGCTCCAGCCTGTCTAGGTCTCTCTGGATGATATTCCATCCCTCAGGCATGTTGACTGCGCCATGCAGCTTGGTGTCATCTGCAAACTTGCTGAGGGTGCACTCAATCCCGTTGTCAATGTCATTGATGAAGATGTTAAAGAGGATCGGTCCCAGAACAGACCCCAGAGGGTCACCACTCATCACTGACATCCATCCAGACATTGAGCCTTTGTCCCCTGCTCTGTGGGTACGATCTTGCAACCAGTCCTTAACTCACTGTATGGTCCACCCATCAAATCTGTATCTCTCCAATTTGGAGAGAAGGATGTTATGGGAGGCTGTGTCAAAGGCCTTACTGAAGTCCAGAGAGATGACACCAGTGGCTCTTCCCTTGTCCACTGATGCCGTTACGCCATCGTAGAAGGCCACAAGGACTTGCCTTTGGTGAAGCTGTGCTGGCTATCCCAAATCACCTCCCTGTCTTCCATGTGCATAGCTTAGCATAGCTTAGCATATCTTCCAGGAGGATCTGTTCCATGATCTTCCCCAGAACAGAGCTGAGGCTGACAGGTCGATAGTTCCCAGGGTAATCCTTTCTACACTTCTTAAAAATGGGTGTGAGACTGCCTTTTTACCAGTCACCAGGGACTTCACCTGACTTGCATGACTCTTCAAATATCACTGAGAGTGTCTTGATGACTACATCAGACAACTCCCTCAGGACTCTGGAATGCTATGTCTTCTGCTGACTTACATATATCTTAGTGGTTTTTTTTTACCTGGTTGCCTTGCATCAAAAGCCCTGATGAACATCTTCTGTCTGAAATAGTTTTTTAGTGTCCAGGAGTGTTCTAGGAGGGAATATTTGGAGCTTCTGTCAAATATGAGGCCTGATCCTTGTCCCACTACAGTGATGTAGACCCAGGACTATCCTATTGATTTCAAAGGAATTAGTGCAGGTTCAAATGACTGTGGATAGCTCTGAAAATAGGAACCCTGCTTGGATGAACAGTGTTCAATTTTGATGAAGTGGCATCACAAGGTTCCATTATTTCTCCTGTTGTATGACAGAATGTGTGTTCTGCTTTGTTACTAACATTTTTCCTGATGAAGGGGGGCTATGTTATTGGTGTTGTACTAAGTAACTACATTTGTTCCTCTTTTGCATTTTTACTGCTATATTCTCAAATAAGCGTATTCACACTGTCTTTAAATCTGGAAGTGGTTTTTACAATCATTTACAATGTTTAGCAAAATTAATTATTATTAAAGGAGCTAATTATTGATTAATACTGATGTAATTATTAATAGAGTTTTACGATAATGAAAGTGAGCACAGACTTTGCCCTACACAAGAGTTTTGGAAATGCTTAGAGACAGCTGGAAAGATAAGACCACACAGCCACCTGGTAGACTAACTCTTCTCACAGCCAGTATATCACCAAACATTAATGCAGTTACTGTTTACAACCTTTCTGTATTTTCCTTCGAAGCTTCTATATGCTTGATATTTCAACTTTTGATAGGCAGTAAATGAGAAAGACAATCTTCTGTCGCAAGATTTAGACTGAGGCGAGTCTCTTTTCTAAAGGTGTAAGCACTTTCTTCTAGCAATCGTAATATGGATAGGGATCAGTGTTGTTAATCTTGCTGTAATCAGGGTTCCACAGGAAACAAACAAACAAAAAAGAAAAACTATAGGTGGTTCTCTTTATCTGGTAGTAAATGATGTCAGAATCAATATGATTTTCTTTACTCCTGAGCCATTTCTTAGTGCACTGGAATAAAAGTCTAATAGTTTGCCCAATTCAATAACCACTAAAAAGCCAAATGTATTGTCTAGTAATACCTCATGAGAGTGAGATATTTTTCTGCAACTAAATAAATAATATTTTCTGAAGTAAACCCAAATGTCATCACTGAGAAATCTAGATAAAGGTGTGATGTAGGATTTTCCCAATGTTTTGTGGCAATTTGCATCATTTATGTCAGACCTATAATGATGTAAATTGCCATCAAATAAGATCTTTCAAGCCATTGAAATGCCATAAAACTGCAGGAGAAATAAATTATTATCTCAGGACTTTGTATTCCAAACGCTGTTTTGAGGAATGAACGTAAGCTAGTCTCAATGGTTCCACAAGTTTCCTGGGCACCACGCCAGAGAGAAATTATTACATTACAGTAAATCTTTGTTGCTGCCAAAAAGAGGAAAAAATAAACAAGAGGCAAATTTGTGTATTATATCGATCAGGCTAAGTTAAAAACCTTGTATGATCTATGATTTAAAAAGAGAGAAAAGGGAAGAGAGAATAAGAATGTTTTTCTCTGAACAGGGAAATATAGTGTTGTAGTTTTTCTGGGTTAAACACTGGTGTTATGATCTAACTGGAACTTTGCACCCTTCTAATCAAGGTCTGAAATTAATTTATAAAATTGGGAGGACTAATAATGACTTTTTTGCAGAATAAGGTTTTGTCGCTTAATTGTAAAAATCAAGCACAACTCTTGATTCTGAATTTACCAGTCTCTTCTTTCTACTCTTTCTACTGCTCATATATAATTTAAAAGATATGATTATAATTAAAAAAAAAAACAAACTTTTTTTTTATCCAAAGTGTATAACTTTTGCATAAAATCTGTCCAAATACACATATTTGGGCCCAGAAAGCCTATTCCATCTGCTATTAAGTAGTTACTGTTTTGCCCCTTCCCTTCCCTTCTCTTCCCTCAACTTCCCTTCCCTAAACTTCCCTAAATTTCTTTGGATTTACCTTAGTTGTTCTTAAATTTTGCAGAAAGGTATTACGTTTGCTCACTTCATTAAGTGCATATGAACTTTTAAATCTTTACATTTCTGTAATATTTATTTTGGAACTAGATCTTTAAGGTCCCTTCCAACCCAAACCATCCTATGATTCTATGGCATTACAGCCATACCAGGTATATAAGATGTTCACACTATTCCTTCCCGTGTCTTCCAGAACCCCAATATTCTACAAATCTCTACTATGAACTCTGCACATTTTAGTATCAATTTATTTGGAATTATTCAAAAGCCATCTGAACATGGTCCTTGGCAACCTGCTCTAGCTGGCCCTACTTCAGCAGGTGGTTGGACAAATTGGCTTCCAGAGAGCCCTTCCAACCTCAACTAACTGTTCTGTGATTCTGCGGTTTTAATACTTATTTACTGTGAAAGTACCTAAAAGATAGTTAATAGAAATATAACATAAATGTGAAAGTAAAATAAATAGCAAGCAGTGACAAGAGAGGAGGGACACATCTTGGAGCAAGCCCTGCTTTCTGCTTGCACATGACTCATGTACTGGTTGAATGAACCAAACATATTTCTGGAACATTCGGTTCTCTGCTGCCTGATAATCTGTTGTTTTCAACTGTGAAAAATATAGAGTGATGAGAAGTCCGATGTCTTCCAAGCACCTAGCTGCTGGCTGCTAAGCATGCCTAGCTATTGGTGGGTGTGATGGAGTCCTCAGAGAGGGAGAGGTGAACCAGCGATATGCAGGAGACTGTTATTGGCCGAGTGTTACTTGACAGAGTTACTCGACACCCTGTGACCCAATTTCTCTCCTCAGAAGCATAGATGTTTTCCTTTTCAGCAAACTGGAGAAATGCTTAAGCTGCATGGATAACTAGCAAACCTGGATGCATGTGGGACTCCTGATGTTCTGATCATATCAGTGAGTGCTGGAGGTGGTAGGCGTCCAGCTGCTGTTGGTATAATATAGGAGAAACTGCAGGCCTCATAAGTCTGCAGAACAGGAAGGTAGTATTATTCCAACATTACAGGTGGCTAAACCCTGAAGATGCAAACAACTTGACCAAGGAGGCCTGTGTCTATGCAGGGATATGAACCTATGCCTCACAAGTTGTTTGGGAAATTCTGTCAGAATCTAAGCAAGCAGGTGATATAGTTAAACATTT
>VXAV01007828.1:0-15880 GCA_013399715.1 Alectura lathami | reverse complement strand
AAAAAAAAAAAAAAAAAAAAAAAAAAAAAGGAAAAAGAAAGCCTAGAAAGTAATACATAAATTTCTTTCACGTGCAGGTACTCATTGTGAGTACAGGATAAAAAAGAAGGTTTTTAAGACTTATATGCTGCACCTGTCATTTCCAAGACTGCTTCTCCACCACCTGGTCCCCTGCACAGTAATTTATCACTATATGAACTGGATACTTACTAACATTAATTGTACTTTCCAGGTGATCTGCTTCAGTGCATGAGCTGCCCTTCTGTATTTTGGAAACCCAAAGCTGCTATAAAATATCCCAGTTTCACTCTTATTCCAGACAGCCATATGCCTGGAGGCATTTCGTACACTGCCCCTTCTTCCTGCTTCTGTCTTCCAAAGGCTGATCTGCTTCCTCTGCTGGAAAGGCTCAGGGGAGCCAGCATGCTCTTCAGACCTGTTACAACAAGGACCATAGTGTGCATTGCACAAAACCTGCATACCTGGCACTGTGTTCTTGCCCAGGAAGTGCTTGACAGATGCAGAGTCAAGCACCTGGCACTGCATTTTTAAATTAGTTACAAAGGTTGCAGTTGAATTTCACTCTGACCTGAAAGCTTGAGAGCAACCATATGTCTGCCCTCCACAGCTGAGGTTACTGCCTTCGGATTCAGTTGACTCTTCAGATTTGAGTAGTCTAATTAAATCTGCCCACTTCTCCATACAGATAATTATCAGTCTTTCTATTACTCATGTTACTGCACAACATCTCCTCTCAATGACTTTATTCATTTCAGACAGGGACAGCAGGTGCCAGATGGCAAACCAATACACTGTACTTCTATCACTCATAGCTTACAGTTTCACCTTGCTCTTGTGTGTTAGGCTGATGGGGATGATTGCTTCGGTCTGCTCTAATAAGCTCTGGAGCACGGGAAGTGATAGTGTGTCATTGCTTTGGAGGAGCAGTTTAAAGGCAATGAACATTGTACCTTCCTACACCAACAGAGACAGGCTGCAGGCCCTTAGACTTGTGAGGAAAAGAACAGATTTTATGCCTGCTCTTTTATGTATAAGCTTTCAATTTCAACAAGTATATTAAGTGCTTCTTAGGTTAGGCTGCAATTTTCTAAAAGGACACCAACACAAGGCTTAATTATATAGGCTACATTTTCCCCTTATAAGGTGGTTCAACACAAACAGGCAGCATTCACTACTATTTACTGATGGTAGTAGCAGCTGTACGGAAAGCCATAGCGGCCACTAAGAAGGTGCATTTTCGTACTGATCTTCAGCACATGTTGTAGCCAAAGAGAATGGGTGGGGTTAAGTCTGTTTTCTTTCTGAAATTGTAAATTACATGAAAAAAAAGAAAAAAATGAAACATGAATAGACAAAGACTTTGTTTATTTATTGCCAGGAGAGACCCATTAGGATTCAGTGGTGTGTTTCCATGGCATCCCAGAGACATAAACAGAAAATACAGGCTAATGCATTCAGTTAGACAGAGATTTTAAAGTCTAATGCATGATCTAAATATATATCACATATGCCCACTATTTATTTCTCTATTCAATATGCTGTGGTGAGACGGAGAAATAGTTAACTATTCCAGGGCTCGAATACATTTACAAATGAGTCCCTGCAAATGTTCAAAACTTGTGGGGAATACACACAGGCAGTATTATTTGACCCACGTAATAGATAGCCCCACCGGAGGAAAGTAATTCTGGACCTGTGGCTCACCAATGCAAGTGAACTGATTGGCAGCATCAGGACTGGAAATTGTCTGGGCTGCAGTGATCTTCTGATGGAAGAGTTCACAGTCCTGAGGGATCTCGGACAAACAAAGAGTAGAGTTAGGACACTAAATTTTAGCAAAGCCAAATTCCAGCTGTTCCAGGAGTTAGTCAACAAAAATCCCTGGGAAACTGCCCTCAGGGACAAGGGAGTGGAGCAGAGCTGCCAGATCTTTAAGGAAGCTTTCCTTAGTGCACAGGAGCTCTCCATGCCCAGGTGTAGGAAGTCAAGAAAGGAAGGCAGGAGACTGGCAGGGCTGAACCTCGACCTGCTGGTCAGACTGGAGAGGAAGAAGAAAATGCACAGGAAGTGGAAGCAGGGACAGGTGTCCTGGGAGGAGGACAGGGATGCTGCTAGGCTGCGTAGGGAAGGGGTCAGGAAGATCAAACTGGAACTGGACTTGGCGAGGGGCACAAAGAAGAACAAGAAAGGCTTCTACAGGTGTATCAACTGGAAAAGGAAAGTTCAAGAGAGTGTCCCCTCCCTACTGAGCAGTACAGGCAGGCTGGTAACAATGGACAAAGAGAAGGCTGAGGGGTTCAACATTTTTTTTGCCTCAGTCTTCAATGATAGCTGCACTTCATGCACCCCTTGAACAGATGTGTCAGAAGGTAGGGACTGGGGGAGCTATGTCCCCCCCACTGTAAACAAGGATCAGGTTTGTGACCACCTGAGGAACATGAACATCCATAAGTCTATGGGTCCAAAGAGGTGCATCCCAGATTCCTGAGGGAATTCGCTGATGCAGTCGCCAAGCCACTCTCTATGATATTTGAGAAGTCATGGCAGTCAGGTGAAGTCCCTGGTGACTGGAAGAAGGGCAGTGTCACACACATTTTTAAGAAAGGATGAGCCAGGTAACTACCGACTTTTCGGTCTTACCTTTGTGCCAGGGAAGCTCATGGAACAGATCCTCCTGGAAGCTATGCTAATGCACATGGCAGACAGGGAGGTGATGCGAGACAACCAGCATGGCTTCACCAAGGGCAAGTCCTGCCTGACCAACCTAGTGGCCTTCTACAATGGCGTAACTGCATCGGTGGACAATGGAAGAGCCACTGACATCATCTCTCTGGACTTCAGTAAGACCTTTGACACATAATATCCTTCTCTCTATGATGGAAAGATACGGATTTGACAGGTGGACTCCTTGATGGACGAGGAACTGGTTGCAAAGTTGTACCCAGAATGTAGTGGTCAATGGCTTAATGTCTGGATGGAGATGAGTAGTGAGTGGTGTCCCTCAGGGGTCCATACTGGGACTGATGTTCTTTAATATTGTGAAAATGCTCATGAGTCAAATAGGTAGACTGAGGCACACATCTTGTGAAGCAGCATTAATTATATATTCGTGATCGCAATCGCGGGAGCGCCCCCTTCCGGTCAGAAGGAGAGTGCCCACTTTGTCGAAAAAATACACAGGTTTTTACTCCATTTCTTTCAAGGAAAGACCTCCCCCTCCCAAATTTACAGCCTATCCCAAAGCCATTACTAGGCTGTTACCAGGTTAAAACTTCCACACCAGAAGTCTTGGCCCAACCTGTTGTTTATAAGTACATACATTCCTAAGTATATCTTGAACTATGCTAGAACGTAATATTTCTTATATTGTCTTATCTTGAACCACCTGTTCAGCATTTTTAGTGAAAAACAACTTATGAAACTACATTTTGCAAGAAGGTTATAAGTTCAGTTCAGCAAGGCACTCCATCTTAATGCTGGAACTTCCATTTTGTAAAACACAAGTTCACCTCTCAGTATCTTCATCAATAGACAGAGGGATCGAGTGCACCCTCAGCAAGTTTGCAGATGACACCAAGCTGCATGGTGCAGTCAACATGCCTGAGGGACGGGATGTCATCCAGAGGGACCTAGACAGGATGGAGCTATGGACCCAGGAGAACCTCACGAGCTTCAACAAAGTGAAATGCAAGGTCTTGCACCTGGGTTGCAGCAACTCCTGCAACCTATACAAGCTGCGGGATGCAAGGATTGAGCAGAGCCCTGCCAAAAGGGACTTTCGGGTACTGGTGGATGACAAGCTGGACATGAGCCAGCAGTGTGCCCTTGCAGCCCAGAAAATCAACTGCATCCTGGGCTGCATCAAAAGAAGCAGGGCCAGCAGGGCAAGGGAGGTGATCCTGCCCCTCTGCTCTGCTCTTGTGAGACCCCACCTGGAGTACAGCATCCAGTTCTGGGGCCCCCAACACAAGAAGGACATCGAGATGTTGGAGTGGGTCCAGAGGAGGGCCATGAAGATGATCAGAGGGCTGGAGCACCTCCCCTATGAAGGCAGGCTGAGAGAGTTGGGGTTGTTCAGCCTGGAGAAGAGAAGGCTCCAGGGGGGACCTGATAGCGGCCTTCCAGTACCTGAAGGGGGCCTACAGGAGAGCTGGGGAGGGACTCTTTAGAATGGCATGTAGCAACAGGACAATTGGCATAAACTGGAAGAGGGGAGATTTAGGCTAGATATTAGGAAGAAATTCCTTCCTAATGAGGGTGGTGAGACACTGGAACAGGCTATCCAGAGAGGCTGTGGATGCCCCCTCCCTGGAGGTGTTCAAGGCCAGGCTGGATGGGGCTCTGAGCAACCTGGTCTAGTGGAAGGTTTCCCTGCCCATGGCAGGGGGGTTGGAACTGGATGATTTTTAAGGTCCCCTCCAAGCCAAACCATTCTATGATTCTATGATTCTTCCATTATATTGTACTAAAAAATGACGTGTATATCTAAGGGCATAAATTAATATTTCTCAAAAATGAGGTTCTGAAGGTATGGTATTCACCAGATGATTATTTCAGCAGAATGTAAGAGGTTTGGCAGGGGTAGACAAAGGAAACTGCTACAGAAATGTTGACAAGTCCTTTCCAATTTCAATTATTCAGTGAATCCTCAACACATTTGATTGCCTTTCCCTGTGACGTGTTAATTTCAGGAGTTTGACTGTGACTTTGAGAACTAACTTCACCACATTTTTCAAGAGAATGAGGACGAAAATGCTCTACACCTGCTTGGTATCAGTTAGTGGTCCAAGGAATACATTGTAGGGCAAACTCGAACAGTTCTTCTAGTGAATTAAGTCCCAAATATACCAGCCATTCATCTCAAAACAAGAAGGAGATACAGGGAGTGAACCTGGTTTCTCTTCTCGAAAAATCTATAAGGCAGCAGATATGTTAAAAGGACTTTAAAGTTATCCTGTGATTTTTACGCCTCCAGCATAATTTCTGTAATTTAGAACTCTCCCCTCCTCCTCCACCAGAAAATATGGCTATATCAACACTGCAGGTCTCAATGCAAATGTAACTCCAAGGAAAACTTTTAGAGGAGGGACTTGAGGGTCCAAGAGGGAGCTTCACCTTAACGTGACAAGTCACTCCAGTGGGAGCCAGGGTGCACACGGAGGCTGGGAGATTACTTTGGGGAACGTGAGAGACAGGGTTTCGATCGCAGTTCCTCTAGCATCTTGCATTCCACCAAATCCCTTAACAAAAAGAAACCACAACAGATTCTGTATTGACAGACAAACAAACAAACAAACAAACAAAAACCAGTCTCTGCCGAACTCTTTCCAATGCTCTCACTTTTACCTGACAGTGAAAATGGATGCCAATATGAGACCTCTGTACATTGTGAGAATGGGAAATGATCTCTAGTCAAGACTCCATTGCTTTTTCTCCTGGGCACCTGCATCTGCCTGTCTACCTGACAGTGCCCAAAGCAGACACGGAGAGGTAGGCGGTGTGGGAACACCTCAGGTGGCACTCTGTTGCTCCCTGGGGCCTGGGGAATAAGCCAGGGCAAGGGGCAATAGTCTGCTCTGGGGAAGAGCAGAAGAGCACCCCTGATGGAATTTTCCTGGTGGGAAGCATGGTGGAAAAGAGGGTGCCCATCTGCCAGAGAAGGGTGCTTTCCAAAGCACAAAGCAGGGAGACAAAATGGCAGCACCTGGCTCCTGAAGAGCAGGCAAAATCCTGTGCTGGAGGGCAACAGCACGGTTGTCTTCCTCTGCTCTTGCAGGGCCTCTCTGCCCTGAGCTGAGTGCCATGGGTCTCAGCTGTGCTGTGCCTGCTAGTCCTGTTTCAAGTGCTTTATGAGCACAGGAGCCAGGATCCAAGGTGACCAGAAGAGCGCATGAAGGCCCTTTGGGAGCTGAGCGCCAGGTGATGTGGTGCTCCAGTGAAGGAAAGGAAGCCTCAAAGACTTCACTTGATGCTTAGAAGCACTGAGAGAGCAAGGCAGGAGACACTAAGCCTCCTGGCTTGCCACAGCATGACGCTGGTTTTATACACATAAGAACCAAGTTGTGAAAGGGAAGGAGGTATTTGTCAGTTGCATTAGCAGGCTGTACCCAGCAGTGCAGGCTGGCAGGAGAACAGATCCAGAGCCGTGGGGGCAGAGTGTACAGTGAGAAGGGGGCCAGGTCTGGGGTGATGAGCGATGTCGCACGGGCTGGCCCTGGAGACCCCATGCTGGAAATATCTCCCCTGGGCCCAGCTGGAGCTTGGGCAGCATGTGCTGCTGTTCCTGCATTGAACTCCAAGACTCTGAACTTGAGATTCTTATTATTCCTGCCACAGCTACTCTTGCTGCTACTTATGTTACAGAATGAAAACACTTACTAAATTTACTTATTTGTTATTTATTAGGTTTTTAAAATGCACTCTTTCCTTTGAGCACAGGAGGTCATGTACAGCAGTGAGGAAGGGAAAAAAAGTACTTGCTCATCCAGTTTGTTCTGACTTTAATACTATGTGAACGAACCAAGTCATATAAAAGTTTCTGTACAATACCACAAAGAGGAATATCTGTGTCTGAAGAACAAATCTGAGCTGAATGTGAGGCTGACATACTCTAATGAAGGGAGCAGGTAGACGGGAGAAAAAACTGCTGGGTTTGATGTGGCTGCTGCTAATGGTCCTGCCCTGCCTTTTATTTCTCCTCTAGCAGTGAGAAACTGGCTGTCCAAGGATACCCCAGCATGCTCATCTCTGTGGTTGTTGACAGCTTCTGCTCTCCCTGTGCTCTGCCCATACCTGCCTGACTAGATTCAAGCCTGCCTGCCTTACAGTACTTGAGATAAAACCTTACATTTTGGTAACGTAGGAGCTTTGGTAGGAGCTTTGCATTTGTGGGAGTCACTTGGTGCAGCCTGTGGGAGCCTTGACTTGGCTCTGTCTGCAAGACTTACTGTTTTTTCTGACTCTAGAATATTGGAGAGATTGAGAAAGTCAATTTAAATCTGACTAAATTGAAAAAAAAAAAAGCTAGTGGCTCCATGGCTTGATATCAGACTTCAAATGCGTTGCCGCAGATCTCATTTAACATTAGCTGAACTTTTACAGGTAAGGTAACTATTTACTTTGTTCAAGTGAAAGTCACGATTTAAGTACTCTGAAATAAAATCAAGGTATGAACATATCACACATTTGTGATACAAAACTAATACTTTTAAATGTTATTTTTATGACTTCCTAGAAATAAATGGGCAAGAGAAAAGTAGATCAAAACAAATGTTGTATCTTTGTGCTATTTTAATTTTGATGACCATGATATTTTAATCGTCTTTTGAAAAGAAGTGAACCATTACTACAACATGCCTATTAAAAATATCATATGTAGATAGGTTATTTTTTCAAATTGTTAGAATTATATACTATGTACTAGAAATACTTTAATATTTAAATGTTCAAATACTAATGTAAAAGAAAACAAACATTTTTTAGTTCTATACTTTTAAGTGTTGATATACTCTTGGAGATTATTTTCTGCTATTTCCTACTAGAAAACATAGCTTTACTATTTACTCCACAAAACACATATTTATAAGTCAGTGAGAATCACTTGGGCTAAAGGAGTACATAAAATATTCAAAGTATCTTATGTCCTAGCTTTGCATTCTTATAATCTTCATGTTCAAGAATCAGTAATTTTCCTGGCTCCTAATACTCTGACTGTCCACAACACATCTATTGCACCTCCCCGGTTGGGTTCTCTCTAGAGCAGCCTAGCTTGTTCCCTATGGTGCCTTCCAGTGACTGCTCAGGACAGGCAGCAAGGATCAGATTTCACCAGATTTGTCTCTCTCCACCCTGTATACTGTCACCTGTATATGATTACATGCCATGTCATAGCATCTTTACATTCCTAAGTTCTTCCAGCTACCCCCAGGCAAAGGCCCCATACCATGCAACACCTACTGTCAACGTGATACTAAAAAACATCAGTCTGGTAACTGTGGCCTACTGCATCTGCTCCTGTGAAATGAAAAACAGCTTATGCAGAAAATCCCAGTGGTGCCTTGAAAACACAGAACTGCGCACAGCAGAGAGCTGACCAAGCCCTGTACAATGTGTGGTTCTAACTATTTACCATAGTATTTAGGTCCAGAATATCTAAGCCAGCCTCTAACATTTCACTTGGGAACAGGGCATAACATTCTGTAGCAGAGGAATCCAGTGACGTAGACCCTTTTAAATAGTTTTTAATTGTTACTCAATTAGAACTGAAAAAAATGCTTTGCTGTACATTCTGACTGTTGTTTTCTTATGCTGATATACATTTTTAATTAATTTAAGTGTGGAAGTATAGACAGCACAACTGTTATTTCCAAACTTACAAGTGGGGTACTGTTTGTTTAACTGTCTGACTCTAAATGTGCTATTGAAATACTTGCTTTGTTTATTTATTGCAGCACTAAATAATTTTGAATTATATTAATACCTCTTACCATATTGCCACAGTATCCGTAAATCTGTACCATTTAATATATTTAACCTCATAACAGCTTTATGAGGCAGGAAAATACTGTCCTGCTCATTTCACTGTAGGAGAAAATGTCCTTTTGGAATCTGCAGAAATCTTGCGAAATGCAGTCTTTATGTGTAAAACTCAGAAGTAGGAGAGGTGAAATGTTTGGGTTACCACACGTTTCTTCTGGGTGTATTTCAGTCATTGAAATCACATGCAGAAAACATTGTGGTAAAAAATCAGATTAGAGCACGTTGAATTTCAAAGAAAATAACCCCCCATGCTTCAGACTCTGGAAGGGTGTAAAGGGATGTTTAACCCTTCTTGAGTTTTCCTTTTGAGTGCCACTAATTGATATTTCCTGCCTAATGAAGTTAATCTTCAGCTGTTGTAAAGTGGTATAGCTTCACTGATGGCTGTGGAGTTCATATCTAGACTGGTTCATATATATAGAAAGTCCAGTGTTCTCTGCATGAATAATAGTAGCAGTATTTTTGGATTAGTGAACACTTGTTTCCTCTCAGTTCACAGTGGAAACTTCAGGTCAGAGGTTAGAAGAAAGAAAAAGATGGAGGGAACTGAATCAATGTTTGAATGGGTGAAAGTAATCCATTATTTTTGTGGCCAATGGCACTTGCAAACTGTGGAATATTTCACCGATTCAATACTTATTTGTTTACATCACCTTGTTTTTTGAATTGCACATTTATGCTTTACATTAACATTTCATGTGCTGCTCACTGCGTTTCACAGTGACACTAAAATAAAATCCTTCTACACTATGCTTTGGATCAGACAACAAAGACAGTGTTAGAGAAGCATTCTCATTTTTTTTTTTTTTTTTGGTAAATCTGTTTATAAAATATTTCTCTCTTTCACTGTTTACCACATTAATTTTGTATTTTAGATGAAAAATTTAAACCCAAACAAATATTTTAAAATAAATAACATTAGCAGAGTGCTTGAAAGGGGCTAGCTGACAGCATGCTGTTCACTTGTAGCATATGTAATAATATTGGCAGCAGGATGAACTTATACACCCCTTGGAATATAAAAATGGGGACACAAAGGTTAGGGCATGATGTGGGACTGTATGAGAAGAAGCTGTTCTTTTAGGAAATGGCCATGACAGAAGACGTGGCTCAAGTCCCATCCATAACTCTAGACATTTGATATGGTATATCCTTAGCATCAGCTATCCTGACCAATGGAAAAGGAAGAAGTACTCTCTCCTTAAAGATGACCTGTTGCTCCTTCTGACTTTGCTGGGCTTTGGTAGATATTTCTGGTAGGCATGCCCAAAGCATGTGTGTTTCTGACTGGAGGGCAATGAGGCAAATGTTTAGATCATTTGGAAGCTGATGACCTTACTTGCACAGCATGGTAGGCAGAGGACACATCAAACTGCACTGTGCTCCTCCTTGAGCCTGACCAACTCTAGCTGGGCATGAAGAGCAACTGGGACCTAGGCAAAGGAAATTTCTCTGTTTGGAATCACTCTGCTTTTATCTGGGATCATCTTCTACTATTTGTGCAGTACACTGTGTCCATCTGGTCTGCGGGGAGGTTGGTTGAGAAATGGGAATAGGAAAGTTTTGGTGGGGGTGAGAATGGAGAAAGCTGAGAAGATGCTGAGGATAGAGAAAACAGAAGGGGCAGTAAAAGCCCAGTGCTGCCCAGAGCTCTTTCAGTGGTCAGCAGCAATAGCAGGAAGGCTGCAAATCCATGGCATGGTACCAGGCAGTCAGAGTCAAAGGCATTTCATAGAGTCATAGAACCATAAAGGTTGGAAAAGACCTCTAAGTTCATCTCGTCCAACCATCAACCTAACACCACCATGCCCACTAAACCATGTCCCTAAGTGCCACACCTACACATTTCTTGAACACCTCCAAGGAAGGAGACTCCACCACCTCCCTGGGCAGCCTGTTCCAAGGCTTGACCACTCTCTCAGAGAAGTTTTTCCTGACATCCAGCCTGAACCTCCCCTGGTGCAGCTTGAGGCTGTTACCTCTCATCCTGTCACAGTTACTTGGGAGAAAAGGCGGACCCCCACACCTCCCTACAGCCTCCTTTCAGGCAGCTGTTGAGAACAATATGGTCTCCCCTGAGCCTCCTCTTCTCCAGACTGAGCAGTTCCAGTTCCCTCAGCTGCTCCCAACAAGACTTATGCTCCAGGCCCTTCACCAACTTTGTTGCCCTTCTTTGGACACACTCCAGGGCTTCTATGTCCTTCTTGTAGTGAGGGGCCCAAAACTGAACACAGCACTCGAGGTGCAGCCTCACCAGTGCTGAGCACAGGGGGACGATCACCTCCCTGTTCCTGCTGGCTGCACTCTTCCTGATGCAAGCCAGGATGCCATTGGCCTTCTTGGCCACCTGGGGACACTGCTGGCTCATGTTCAGCCAGCTGTCAACCAGCACCCCCAGCCACTGGGGCCCAAGACTGCAGCATTGCATGGGGTTATTGTGACCAAAGTGCAGGACCTAGCACTTGGTCTTGTTGAACTCATGACGTTAGCCTCAGCCCATCGATCCAGCCGGTCCCAATCCCTCTGTAGAGTTGTCTTACTCTCAGGCAGCTCAACACTTTCTCCTAGCTTGGTGTTATCTAAAAACTTACTGAGGGTGCACTCAATGCCTCATTGAGATCAACAATAAAGACATTAAACAGGAAAAATTTCCCAGTCTTTCCTGTCACCTAGAAGATAGGCACAATGGAGTCCTGCACCTTCTCAGAGAAGAAACAATCTGTTCTATCCTGAAGATGAAAATGTGCATTTGCCATAAAACACTTGAAAAGTTGTGGGGTATCCTGGGTCTCTCTTGTCAGGATGATGAACCAGACCATTTATTTGACCCTTGTGAATTGTGGCCTCATTTCTGTTCCCAGCTGAGATAAAGCCTGTGGTTTCTAGTTCAAAATCTGTGTAATATTTTCCAGGGGAATGACAAATTGTTGTTGAATGGTTAATTTTTGGCTTTCAGAAGTAAGCAATTTTAAGTGTTTCTATGTAGATGTAATTTAATGAATTTCTTGCATTTCTTTGTGTTCACTGGTTTCATTCCAGACTTTATACTTACCCACTGTGCTAGAAAATGTCACAGTTCCCTCTATTTGAACATACAGTTGTTTGCTTTTAGAAAAGTGTCATACTTACTGTGTATTGTTCGTGACTGAAGGAACTTAGCTTCTGTGAAAAGTCAGAGAAGGTTTCATGTGCTCCTGACACTCCACAAGTCAGAACTTGAGTAAACTCCCCCACTGCATTTATTCCCAATGCTGCTGCCCTGAAGTTACATGCTGGACCCAGGTTTGTTTAGCACACCCGTTGAGAAAAGAAATGTCTCTACAGCTGAGCCTGTTGTGCCTCATCATGTAATTTGTGATTCATCGCATGATACTGGTACATACCAGACATCTAACAGCTGAAGTGTGCTGTAGGAGTGGGTAACAATACCGCTGTATGCCAGGAACATCTAGTTCCTGGGGGTTTTGAAAGTGTAGTAACGTTTTCTCTTCTGCGGGTGAAATGGTCTAACCTTGTGAACTCTGCAAGTCTAAATGGACAAGTGTTTTCACTTACTATGAGTTTGCCAACTTTACAGGGAGCCCAGGTGTCTGTGGTGCAAGCAAGAAAATGACCCCAATACAACAGGAGAAAAAATTACCTTAGCCACAATAAAACATGTAGCAATTATTAAGCTATTTTCCAAATGAGATTTCTGAGATGCCTCTAGTTCTATCTTATGTCAGGCTATGTTGTTTCATATAATACTGCCAGTTCCTTATTTTCCCTTTTTATCCTTGAAGAGAGATTGTTCACAAGGATTACTGAACTTTATTGTCCAGAAATATCAGCTATGATTAATACTCTGCCTTGGATAGTACATCATATTTTCCCTTTGGGGCACCAAGTACAGTGTCCTTTCATACACCTTTCCATCCTGACAAACAGGTTCAGCTATATTGTGTTTACACAAGGACATATTTTTCGATGTCTACTATCGGCACATATTATCAGATTGGACCACAGTATGTAGGGCTTGAGATAAATCCAAGCTAAGCAATACACGACTGTGCGACTACAAAACTGGAATTTTATAACTTGTGTTGTATTATTCTGATTTGCTGTTCACTACAATGTACAAAAAAAAAAAAAAACATGAAACAAATAAAATCAGTGTCTAAGTTCATAAGATAAAATATATAGCAAACAGTTGCTAAAGAAAGAATCAAAGATGTACTTTGAATTCAGTGAATTAAATGCAAAGTTATGAAAGTAAGTTAGCTCAGTGCTATAAAGAATGTTCTTATACTGAAGACTTGAAGCAGGATTAGCTGTCACTAGCTAACTTTTCTTCACCAGTGCAGACTCCTCACCAATTCAAGTGCTACTTTCTTTTTCATTCTTCTGATTATATTAAATATGATGATGTGTATAAACATGACAAAAAGCTGAAAAAAATTTTGAGACTTTTATTTTGACAGGAATAAAATTCTTCCAGGGGAATGAAAGTATTTCAAGCAAGAAAAAGAAAGGAGAGATAATTTTTCAGGATGCTTTGAGACATCTTTGTTGTATGTTGAGTGTTATGTTTGGATGCCAGTCTCCATGATACAACCTCATTTGACTGAAAGTAAAGGACATATGGCTGAAATACTACATTTCAGGTAGACATTATATACACAGAGGACAAGCGATAATATGTGTATGCACATGTGTATGTGTTTATATACATGTTTAAAGGTACCTTTAGCTGCAAAATCTAGAGGTATTTAATTAATTACTTGACTGGCAGGGCAGAGCTCTGTTATTTGGGGAATTATTTTATAATGCTGTGTGTGAAACAGCATGTACTCATCAGCTCTGTATAGGGAACTCACTGGGCTCTCTTAAATGCTGTTGACTAAGATCTTCTTACACAATTACTGCTTGCAAATCTAAATGCTTGTACTTCAGGAGTTACCACTCTTAACTGTCTTGTTTGATTAATTACCTCGAAAAAAGTTTTTTGCTCAGAAGGCCTGCAGTAGTCAACTCCTAACCGTAGGCTGTTCACAGAACAGTAGGCACATCTGCTCACAAAGTTCAATCTCAATTTCACAGAAAAGCTGCTTCTTATCTCATAGCAAGGTAACATGTGGTCCTAAGAACATAGCAGAAGTGTGAAGCAGTTATCCTTGTCTGTTTACATCTTGTACTGGTTATTTTTGTTGTTGTCAGGAAAACAATGACTAACAGGAGACTTTATTTCCTCTTAATCACCTCACTAACCTGCACAGGCTTCTGCTGCTTTTTCTCATGGAACCATAAAGGTTGGAAAAGACCTCTAAGACCATCTCATCCAACTGTCAACCTAACACCGCTATGCCCACTAATCCATGTCCCTAGAGCGCCTCATCTCCACGTTTCTTGAAGCCACCAGGGAAGAAGACTTCACCACCTCCTTGGGCAGCCTGTTCCAATGCCTGACCACTCTCTCAGAGAAGAAGTTTTTCCTAACATCCAACCTGAACCGCTCCTGGCTCATCAATAAAGGTATTAAAGAGGACCAGCCCCATCACTGACCCCTGGGGAACACCGCTTGTAACTGGTCACCAGCTGAATTCAACTCCATTCACCACTACACTCTGGGCCTGGCCATCCAGCCAGATTTTACCCAGCAAAGAGCACACCTACATCCAATCTACAGGCTGCCAGCTGCTCCAGGAGAATGCTGTGGGAGACAATGTCAAAGGCTTTGCTGAAGTCTAGGTAGACTACATCCTCATCCACCAGGTGGATCACCTGGTCATAGAAGGAGATGAGGTTGGTCAGGCAGGACCTGCCTTTCATGAACCCATGGTGGCTAGGCCCGATCTGCCAGTTGTCCCTCACATGCCATGTGATCACACTCAAGATTATCTGCTCCATAACCTTCTCTGCTACCCAGGTCAGGCTGACAAGCCTATACTTCCCCAGATCATCCTTCCGACCCCTCTTGTAGATGGGCATCACACTGGCAAACCTCCAGTTGTCTGGGACCTCCCCAGTTGACCAGGTCTCCTGATAAATGGTGGTGAGCAGCTTGGCAAGCACTTCTGCCAGATCCCTCAGTACNGGCATTTGACCTCATTTTTGTCTTAATTTCATCTCTTGGGATCGTTAAGACACCTCTCGCGACATCGGATCGTGACACAGGTCCCTGACCTTTTCCTCCTGAATTGTTGGGGGTTTATTCTGCTCTCCATCCCTGTCTTCCAGGCCAGGGGGCTAAGTATCCTGAGGATGACCGGTCTGACTACTAAGGGCTGAAGAAAAGAAGGCATTGAGTACCTCTGCCTTTACCTCATCGTCAGGGACAATGTTCCCCGCTGCATCCAATAAAGGATGGAGATTCTCCTTTGCCCTCCTTTTGCTGTTGATACATTTGTAAAAACATTTTTGGTTGTCTTTAACAGCAGTGGCCAGGTGAAGTTCTTGCTGTGCTTTCACCTTTCTAATTTTCTCCCTGGATATTCTAGCAACATCACTGTGCTCTCCCCAAGCTGCCTGCCCATTCCTCCAAAGAAGGTCAACTCTCTTTTTTTTTTCTTCCTGGAGTCAAACAAGAGTTTCTTCTTCAGCCAGGCCAGCCTTCTTCCCTATCGGCTGATCTTGCAGCACAGGGGGACGGCCTGTTCCTGCACCTTTAAGATTTCCTTCTTGAGGAATGTTCAGCCTTCCTGGACCTCTTTGCCCTCCAGGACCAACTCCCAAGGGACTCTTCCAACCAATGTCTTAAACAGCTCAAAGTCTGCCCACTGGAAGTCCAAGGCAGCAGCTCTACCAACTACCCTCCTGACTTCCCCAGGAACAGAGAACTCTGTCATTTCATGGTCACTATGCCCCAGACAACTTCCTACCACCATGTCTCCCACCAGACTTTCTCTGTTGGTAAACAGCAGGTCTAGCAGGGCACCTTCTCTGACAGGTTCTGTTACCAGCTGCATCATGAAGTTATCTTCCACACACTCCGGGAACCTCCTAGACTGCTTCCTCTGCGCTGTACTGTATTTCCAACAGTTGTTGGGCCAGTTGAAGTCCCCCACAATAATAAGAGCTGGCAACCACATGACTTCTGCCAGCTGCTTGTAGACTACTTTGTCTGTTTCTTCATGCTGGTTGGGTGGTCTGTAACAGACTCCTACCAGGATGTCCACGTGTTTGACTTCCCCCTGATCATTACCCGTAAGGACTCAACCTTATCATTCACAGCAACAACCTCTACAGCATCAAAACACTCCCTAACATAGAGAGCCAGGCCCCCACCCCTCCTTCCTTGCCTGTCCCTTCTGAAAAGCTTATAGCCATCCCTTGCAGCATTCCA
>VXAV01007827.1:54242-64851 GCA_013399715.1 Alectura lathami | reverse complement strand
TTATTTTCAGCAGTTCATTCAGTTTCTTCAGCATTTTTCTTTTGAATTGTCCTTTAAAGTAAGGTTTTACCAAGTCATACATTTGATTATCTCATAAGAATGGCTGCAGTTCAGCAATACATTTACAGAAGATGTGAAGAAACTGTCTTGTCAGAAATAGTTTTAATTCTAGAGATAAGGCCCAGATCCATACAATCCGCACAATATATATTGACGTCAGTAAAAAATCTGATTTCTCACATGACTGAATGAAAGCATTTGATAGAATTTGTGTCAATGGAATACGGAATAACTACCTAGAGGAGGGGAAATCTTAATAAACTAACAGAATTAGGTTCATGGACCTAATATTGGCTGATAAGAATGTGTGATGAAAAGGAAAGCCTTCACTGGACACAGATTCCAATATTCAGGACTCTAAAGATGTCCTGAAGGGACATTCTCAACCTGACAGAACATTTTCTAGATTCAATCCATTATAGACTGCATCATAACCCAATCTAGTATTCAATAGACTTGCAAATATACAGGCAGTAGGCTCTGGATCACTAACATCTGTTGACTATTTTCTGTCAGAAGTTTGAGTATTGCTCCTTCCTGTTGGAAACTGTGTGGGAGGAGAAGCAAGATGAAGCACTGGTAAAAGCATTACTTCGAAAGGAAACATGAACACACGCAGTCTGTTAGCCTGCAGAAGTTGAGAGTTAAATGAACAAATATACACACACACACACACACACAAAAAAAAAAAAAAAAAGCAATTTTGGGGGGAATAGGGGCTTTAATCTATAAAACTGGCTAAACTTTGTTTTATTCATGCTACAAAGAGCAGTAACTTGGAGGTCACGTGGTAACAGTCACTCTCATGATCTGATAAAATCAGTAGGAGTCTTGTCCACTGACTTTATTGTATTTTGGATAGGGTCCCAGTTCAACAATAGATTCTTCCTCTGCTTGTTGTGCTGAAGTACACAAACTCCCAAATGTTGCTGTGAAGTATTGCCTTCAGTATGTAAATTCTGTAATAGGAAAACCACCAGTCATAGTAAATCTTAAAGGTAATGGCTGAAATACTTTTCAGTGTGCATAAGACAAAAAGCCCTGCAGATCAAAATAAAAATTTCAGTAGAAAATCAGTGCTCCAGAAGGAAAGTTGGCCATTACAAGAGGAATCAGCAGAGACAGGGTTAAATACAGTTGATGTTACTATATGAAACATCAATGCATGACATTTCACAGCAGTTAGCAGGCCCAGATGCCCCCAGAGCCCAGCTCGTTCCTCCTCCATTCTCCACTGCACTTTGAACAGTAAGACACCGCTAGCAGGCAGCTCGCCCATGTGCTTTTGAGCCACTTTGCAGTAAAAAAGAGCAACTTATGAGCTGGACTTTTGTCAAATCCTTTCTGGAAATCTGAACGTGTAATGTCCATTGAATCCCATTTTTGTCTCCTATGGTAGTCTTGTCTTCAAAGAAACCCAACCAGATGGTGAAGCCTGCCTTTCCTTTCTTAGAGGCCATCAGTATTTCTTCACGCTGTGTATTTCTAAGTGTTTTTCCTGTTTTGATCTCTGAGAAAGACTTTGTAAGACACTTCCTGCCAGTGAAGTTTAACGAGATTCTCAGGTATGTTCCAACTCTTTTGTTAATCCATGGCTTCATGATAACTACCTGAACCTACTGAACTTCAGCTAAGACATCTTTCAAAAGTATTATGTGCAGAAGCTTCCCTGCAACTCTGGTCATACACCTCAGCTGACAATGAGTAAATAATAATGACTTCCACCTATAAGAGCGTCTTTTAACCCCTAAGATCCCAAAGGCTTTACTAACTATTGTCCTGATTCTGCAGTCATTTACTTCAATGGAGAGAGGACAAAGTTCTATTCCCACAGGTGGGTAACTTCAAACATTGCAGGAATGACAGGTGGAGTGAAATTTGTGTAAAAGAAAGTAGAATAAAATAACTAATTAGAAAGAAATGTATATTACTGTCATTTCAGAAATCTCAAATGCTGTTTGTTTAGCAGGTTGAATGTTATGACTTAAGTTAGGTTTCAGCTGAAAAGTAGATTCCAACATTTACAGTGAAGCCCAGCGGTTCATGAATGGCAATGCATTTTAAATTTTTAGTCTGTGAGCATATTATTTTTTTTTTTGGATTTCCTGCATTTCATAATCATGTATTTCATGATCAGTGCCTACTCAAAACTGTCCCTTACTTCTGAATTATGTTAATATGTCAGAGTAATTACATATTCTTGGGTAATCTCCTATTCAGATATGATCAAGGCCGAATCTCTGTTAGCCTTTAAGACTGTCAACAATGCTGAGTGTTGTACTTGATCATGTTACATTCCTTCATGACAGCATAAGAACAATAAGAGTGGTGAAATTTTCTCCTTATTGCTTTTTGAAGGAATAGTCTTCCAGAGCCTCATTTTTATGAAAGTCTTGGTATCTCTTCAGTCAGAAAACAAATATTCCACATGTGGACTTAAGGCAAAATCAGAATTTTAACTGGGAGATTGTTGAGCAATACAAATCCATCTCCTTCAAATAGTATAAACAAGTTCATATTCTATGCCAATGTTTTAGTGTATTCAATAGCAATATAATCTCTTACAGATATACCATAGAAAACTCTGAAGTTAAGCTTTATTATTTGTGGCTGACACTTATATTGCAACTGAAACAACATTCTGCTGTGAGATAGGAAGCACCCAACAGCCATCATTTACTGATAGAGCTAGGTGAACAATCTGTAGTGAATAGCTTGACAGTTATACCCTTCTACCGTCTTCCAAATTTATCAGTAAACAAGAACACAGTATTGTTATTTTTATTCACTGTAAGTAATCGGTATAATTATCAAAGAAGTATCAATTTCAGTGGTACCCTTGTCAAGAACAATGTGATTTCAGTTATTGATTAGGTCACAGGTTACATGATACTGCTCCCGTTCTGTGAATGAGCAAATGGGATTCTTTATGGAAAGTATAACTAATGACAATACAGAATATTCATACAGAAGTGTCATTGTTTGCAGGCAAATACAGGCAATTTGAGAAAAATGTGCACTATTTCCCAAAATGACTGTTTGCACAATACAACTGTAACAGATGGGTAACAGCTACTCTGGTGACTGAAGAGAAAGTTGTAAAAAGACTAACTGAAAGTCATGTAAGATTTCAGCTATAACAGCATGGGTTTGAGCGAACTTTTGTTTAGCTAACTAGCCTAAATCAGGAACTCTATATTCAATCCTTGTTTCCGCATACAATGTTTATATATCTTGGTATTTAGTTCCATTTAGTGATCAACTTTTGATTTCTCATCTGTGGATAAAACATATTCAATAATGTGTCTTTTCTCCTTGTTTTTACTGATCTTGTCTAAATTCTGTGAGAAAAAGCCTGCCCTTGATGTGTGAGGCATATATTTTTCAATACAGTGTTGGTTTTGGTAGAAGAATTTGTATGTAGTAATAAAAATAATGCTTATTATAAAATGTAGTAGAGAAATCATATACATTTTGCTCTGATAGTGTGTTTGTCATTTTAAATGAATAGTTGCTTTTAATTTTTATTAACAGAAAACTCTGCAGAAAAGTCTTAAGTTATTTCAGTTCAAATATTATAACCTGAGGATTAAGAATGTGTAGAATTTACTGCAGTAGCTTAAAAAGAATCCACTTTCTTTCCGTTAATTCTTTTGTCACCATTTTCTTGTATTGGGACAAAAAAGGAAAAGGAAGATGAGAGGAAAGAAAGGCTGAACCATCCACTATATATAATTGCTTTCGTATTTTCTCTTAGGAAATATCTGTGATTTATAATTTCTTTGTGCATCCAGGCCTGGAGGTGATACATGGAAAAATGTGTAAAAAAGCCTAATTTGCTATGCTGTTGAGGGATGAATAATTAAAAATATTTCACTGAGAGACTGCTTAGTTTTGGTGGACAATTATATGTATTATATATTTCTGCAATTAAAATAGCCAAGGCAATGAAATATTTCAAAAGTAACATTCATAGGGAAAGATGTGTAAAGTTAAGGGTAGCTTTACAGAGATATGAAAGGCTGTATATATATATATATATANATTTTTTTTTCTCTAGAGAGAGTTTGTTGTAGGTTTCCAAAGTATAATGCCTTACTTCCCATATTGACCTACTCCTGTTTCTTCAAGAGGGTAACAACATTGTACTGTGTACTTATTGTGCTGGCCTTTTTGGCTATTGCAGTGATCTGTTTATGTCCTGAAGCTAGATATTTTTAATTTTGTATGGTATTAACAATTACAAATATTTGATAGAAACTCATAAATGTATGTAACCTTCCAAGAACAAAATAGTTAGACATAGGAAGGAAAAACATTATAAGATAACCAGCTTTTCAGTATTAGTTTTGACAGCCATGCATACAGTTAAGGAGAACTTTCTTGTTTATCACGTCTTCGTATTTCCTTGAAACTCGGATAAAGTTTCTTAATGTCTGATTATGAAGCTCATAAATGATTCCATAACAGTTTCTGACGGGATATTCCTATATAATAGGATGAAAAATATTAACAGGCAAATCGGTTACACTTCTTGCTGTCAGGTGATTTGGTACTAGCCATTAACATTGTCATCTAAAAGTCTAGTTGTCATCCTCTGTCCCCAGTTCACAGATTGTTAGTATAAGTACTTGTTCAAATTAAGTTCATTGTAACAAAATTAGCAGGTAGCAAATATCTCCAATCTTTTCTGTCCTGATTCAGAAAAGAATGTAAGAATGGCTGAAGAATGTCAGTGTCTGTCTGTTTATAAACTGGAAGAGGGTAGAGTTAGGCTAGATGTTAGGAAGAAATTCTTTCCTGTGAGGGTAAGACATTGGAACAGGTTGCCCGGAGAAGCTGTGGATGCCCCTTCCCTGGAAGAGTTCAAGGCCAGGCTGGATGGGGCTCTGAGCAACCTGGTCTAGTGGGAGGTGACCCTGCCCAGGGCAGGAGGGTTGGAACTAGATGATCTTTAAGGTCCCTTCCAACCCAAACCATTCTGTGATTCTATGATTCTATGAACTTTTCCTTAGACAAAAAATATACGATTTTGTATGGCTAGTAAAAAAATGCAGTTACTGTAGTTAGGATCCAAGGCATAGGATAAGACAGTATAATTTATTTCTCAATATTTCTTAGATGTACATATCATTATCAGTCAGTGGTGCCAAGATTTGTAGCAGGATGTCTGTGTGGAAAACCATATATATACATGGAAAAGGAAACTTTTAGCCCATGCAGGAACACATTTTTGTTTTCTTTGAGAGAAATGACAGGACTCTGCCACAGAAAACTGATATTGACAAGGTATGTCCATGTGGAGAACTAATCTGTCTGTTTATTTCCTCTGTGCCTCTATACCAATATAATTGCATTATTATGACTCTTGCCTGTTTTCAATTTCATTCAAATTCCTTCATATAAGCTGAATTTTCCAGGAAGCAGATTCTGCATCAAGGTTTCTCCTGATGTTGGTATGAAATTCAAAAACATACAGTTAACTGAAGTGTCCTCTCCTCTTTCTACATACTCCTTCCAAGTTGTACCTAAATGGGGATACTATCTGATATCTATCATCAAAGAATAATCGTCATTTGCTCTTGAAACTTATCATTCCATATAGATCTGCATTTTGAAACCTTACAGGTATGTCCTTTGAATTCATACACTCTAGACTATTAGAAATGCTGTAACACATCCGGAATGTGACTATCGCCAACTCCTTCATCATGTCACCTCAGCGTATGCATATTTCACGTTTACATTAGCACATTACTTAATGTTTTGCCTTGACATGATTGACATTCGGCATACTAAATTACCTCAGTTCTTGAATATCTTTAACTGATTATAGCTTTGAGACACCCTCTGATAAATGGATCTCTTCTAATTTTCAGAAGCAAACACTCTGATAATCAAAGGAACCTTCTGTTTATGCACTTCTCATCTGGCAGTATCACTAAACTGCTTTTAAATTAGTCTGGGAGCTTTAAAATTTATAGGCTTATAAATACTATTATCTAGTTTCATGTTTGAAGTTATAAATCCTTTTTATTCCATGTCACTTATTTTGTTTTAAGTTTATTCAGATTTCCATATTGTCTGATTCTATTCCAAGACAATTCATAGCCTGGAGAAAACCCTTTTAATACAATTTTGAGAAAGATCTAATTATGGCAGTCAGATCCAGCTAGCAACCAGTTATAAGAGCCATGAATCACCTTTCTCAGGATGATGAGGTGATGAGGAGACTATAAAGCGTTTTAGAGAGCTGTGTACTCTGAAAGCCTCTCTATATATCAACCATCTATTTCTAAGATGCAGGATAGATTTTAAGGCGTACCCAAAAAAAGATTTTTAAGATCTTGGTAAGAGAAGTTTTAAGAGACAACTACCATATTGGTAAGAAAGATGCTATCTTTTATTTATCATATAAAGCACAAAACTTGCCAGTGAAGTCTGAACACTGAAAGATCCTTGAGAATAATTGAATACTCTGGTAATTCTTATTTTAATTCCTATTACAAATAAACAGTATTTTATGTTCACTGTATTCTACCATTTCTGCCAGGTCATGTGTCTATAAAAAACATAAATGAAAAAAAAACATGGAATCTGAAATTCTATTTCCAAAGAAATTAGAAGGTGATAGAAATTTTAAAACCTAAAAAATATAATCTTGAGTTTTCTGCATGTTAAGAGTTGTAAAATTTCATTAATAGAAATCGTGCCAGGATATCTCCTGAAGTCTGAGAAATCTCTGGCTTCTGGACCTGAATCTTGTAAAGTTTCTGAACTGATTAGCCAAGGATCTTTGTGAGCTGCTTCTGGGAAAATCAATTTCAAAAGCTTTGTTGAAGAACCCTAGGAAGTTCTAGATAATTAGTCTACAGAGGAGATGGGGATATTGAGAAAAAAAAAAGAATTTAAATTCAATAATTTTTTGCTTGA
The DNA here is from genome assembly GCA_013399715.1 of Alectura lathami. Lineage (NCBI taxonomy): Eukaryota > Metazoa > Chordata > Aves > Galliformes > Megapodiidae > Alectura > Alectura lathami. The sequence continues at coordinate 57,858 of VXAV01007827.1, read as the reverse complement.
AATTTGTGTTTGCTTTTCATTATGACAAAGCCAAGTCATTCAGAAGTTTGAAAGTAAATTCCTTTTGTTATTGTTCATTATTCAACTTCCTAGTTAATTACGCTTATCCAGCAGGTCCAAATAACTTACCTAGTCAGCAGAACAGAAGAGTTTTCTCTGTTCTGGAAAGGTTTCTGTCTGTCCCAGGAATTCCATTTTGTTTTAAATGAATCATACTTATAACATATATTCATGGTAAATACTAGCAGTGGTGAATTCCCAGTTTCCTACAGACGAACATTATTTTCGAAAGAAAATCATGTTGGAACCCAAACCCAGCATCAATAAGAGGCCAGATGGATATAGGATTGAGGTTTTTTCCATCATTTCAGGGAATAAAACAACAATAACAAAAAGACAGGTTTATAACTGAATAAAAAGCATTGATAAAAGCTGGTAAGAAGTTGAAATCTTCAGCAAAAACTGATTCCCCATAGTCTTCCCTCTTAAATATCAATGAGATATTAAAAAAGAGATGACGTGGCGTCGCAATCTGAAGGGTTACCTATGAAAGTCCTTACTGACTTATATACAATCTTTGACTAGATTTTTACTGTTACAAAAATAATGCAGTTTGCTGGTTTAAAGTTTGCTATTTTGCAAAGCACTTATAGAACTTTTGTAAGTGGACTAGTTGATTTAATTTTTATGAACTTATAGTTAAATTGAAACATAAAGAGTTTCGACATGTCACAGAACAGTGCCATTCAGGGATAACCAAATCAGTTTGGTTAGACTGGAAGCTATTGTCTAAAAAGTAGTGTAAAAATGTAACAGAGATCAAACAGCAAGGCACTCATAGGTAAAAGGCAGCAAAAGCAAAAGCCAAAAGCCGTTTATTGCGGTTGTTTTGATTATATATCCTCCCGAAGTGACCACACGGTCTACAAAGATAAAGTGCTCAGTTACAATTGAGTGCTTTGAAAGTACGCTCCTAGCTACCACATTTGATTGGTGCCTAACTGACCAACTCCGTTGTTCTTCAGTTAGTCCGTTGACATCTTGAAGTTGTTTTTCCAGGATATGATTTCCTTATCTTGTTGTACGGGAATGTCCTTGAGAAAGCTGGACTGTTCACAAGCTTGGGTTGCTCACATGTTCGTTGCTCTGTAAGAAATGCTCTGCAACAGAAATGTTACTGTCAGTGTGTGTGATCTGTTGCCATATTAAGATAGATTAACTGGTTTTCTTGAGGTCACCTGATCCCTGCCCAAAGCAAAGCAGTGCTAGTTGTCTTGTTTTAATATTAACAATCTGTCCTTAACAATACTATGCATATTTTAAAAATCTCAAAAATACATTTCAGGATAAAGGAAAACCATTTAATGTATTTCACTCATCTGTGCCCTCAGAAGTGAAGCCTTCATATGGCATCTTATTCTTGTAAATGCAACACAGCTGGACTGGGGCTGGACAGTTAAGAATGTGCTTCTTTCTCTGACTGCTCAAATCCAAATAGATCTCAAAGTGATTTACAAAGATGAATATTCTTATTCCCTTTTTATTTTATTATTATTATTTTTAACTGAAAGTGATAGAGTGACAGAGGCTTAAGTATGTTGTAGTGACTTGAGCTTATGATCTTGCTAGTCAGTCCTGGAATAAGAATAGAAGGTGAGATCTCTGGCACCCAGAAATGGCCACTAGCCTATGCCTTGCAGCAAGACTTGTGGTAGAACAAAATCATTATTCACATGCCCTTGAAGCACATATTTCAAAGCCTGTAGTGTTATGGAATCACTGAATACAAAATTATCAGTTCATAGGAAAAAAAACAAAAATATTAGGTCATGTAGTCTGTCCTCCAACTAGCATGGGATTTTAAAATTTTTCAGCTTTTTGTGGAGTATGACATTAACTGTTGATCTTCTCATATGATATACAAATGACATAAACAGAACTATGTTTGTGACGTAAATGCATCATGCAATACAGTCCCTTATTGACACCAAAATTCAGGAGGAAGTCAAATTAATTTAGTGACCTCCTTTTTCAAACACGAAGTGCTATCCTCTCTGGCTATAGTTCATATAGTTGGCTGATGAACTGAAATACCAGATACTTCACACTTTATGTTGGAATGAGGTGGGAAAAGAGAGAAAATTATGTCCCAGTATACTCATCATTAATCGGAAGTATGACTCACATTTGCTTAGAGAAGTGTATTGGCTGTAATAGCATCAGCCTGCAATGGTGAGTTCCATGAGCAGTAAGGTTGCCACATATAGCAGCTTTTCCTGCCTAATTTTTGTCCAGAAGTCAAAGGTAGTCAAAAGACTCCTTAAGATCAGGATAAGAATGCAACTCGTCTTCCTTCCTTTCCTCAGATATATTTCTGTGAGACTGAGCTTAGACATTTAATTCTAAGTAGTGTTCCTGGTTCTGAATCCCAGTAAGAGAATTCTTATCTCTGTCTTTCAAGTAGGAAACTGCAGATGCTGATCTCCAAAAGATGATTAAAATAATGTCTTAAGTTACCACCTGTTCTTGTTCAACTAGCCTTTTGCAATAATTTCCTGTGAAGCTTGATAAACAATGCATAAAGTTAAACTTCTGAGACAAATTCATAGAAGAGAACACATTTTGAACTGCAGTAGAAGTGACTCTCAAAAACTAAGCATGCAAAATACTGAAGAGTGGCAATATTGTTAAAGCTACCCTTCCTCAAGGTGGCTTAAAATCCAGATGAATAAAATAATCAGATCGAAGGCTCCTGGACTATCCGTTTGAATTTCTCATAATGATGAGAATGGTAAAGCTTAAATTGCTCATGAAGCAGCTTCTGAATCACTCCGGTCTATACCAGTTTATTAAATGAGGCAAAGCTGGCATCATTTTATTTCGATTCAATAATCTGTAAATGGCCAAGCCAGAAACTATTTCACAAGCTATCTAGATGCATCGTTGTGTAGACCACAGCCTCCAGGAAAACAAACAAACAAACGAACAAAACAAAACAAAACAAAACAAAACAAACAAACAAACACAAAAACCACAACCAACAAGTAGCTTAGTAGTTCAGAATGCTAACTGCTTCAGCTGCCTCACTCTAGTTTGCCCGAGTTCATGCTGTCAAACACTAGGTACTTTTGAAATGTTCTCTATGCTATTCTTAGCCTAGCCAAAACATAACTGTCACCATTTTCTGGTAATTCATGCAGATGTGTCCCCGATTAATGTACTGAGAGCATCTGCATTTCTTAGCCCAAGTATTTAGCTTTGAATTGGAATTTTAGACTACACAGGCACTAGATAACTCCTGTTATTCAAATCTGATGCATTGTCTAGCTTTATGGCAGTACCAGAAATGACATCAGGATTAGACCTGAATCCAAAGTTTGGTTGACTTAGCAGTTTCAACGGACACTTCACATGAGAAGAACTGAAACAATGGAAACAGAGCATTTCTTATTGCACAAGACTTTCTCAAATCACTGTACCAGGTACAAAAAGTACAAGGTACAAAACCAGGTACAAAACTTTGTATCTTGAAAATCATCCTCAGAGCCAAAGGTAGCTGAGTCTTGATAGTGCTTCGCTATACAAGTATGTATTTAGGCATTTCCTTCCTTCCTCT
>VXAV01007826.1:28470-41090 GCA_013399715.1 Alectura lathami | reverse complement strand
TTAATGGGCTGGGACCAGTAGAAGCAACTGTAGGCAACCTTTGGATTGGCTGCCAGGTTAAGATAGGGAGATAAGTGGGTGCTTGATGAACACTTGACAGAACTTCACAGAAAATTAAGGCCCTAAAATAGCATGAGAAAGTCTTGTCAAATCAAGCATGATTATCATGAAATGCTTAAGGAATTCATCATCTGCATGAAATTGATACACTTCAGCACCAGCAGCCCCTGCAGTCAGCAGGGACTCATCAGACTTTTATTTATATGTGTTCACCAAATCACATTAATTCTGAGAGCTAAAACATGCTAAGGATGAAGGTTATTTTCTGTTCAATCTAATTTATCTATGACAATAATCATCACTAATAATATGTCAAATTAGATTGCAGTCATTTTATGCATGCATGCTGATTTGGAAAATAGTGTTAAACCATCCCATAGTTATTAACAATTGGTAAAGGTATGCAGGGCTTGAAGTCATCAGCCTATCTAGATGGAAAATTATATTGTATAAAAGAGATTTATAGGTATGTATCCTTATTTAACTCTGAATATAAATTATAAACAATAAAAGCAAATATAAATTTTTATGATGCTATAAGGGCTAATAATCATTGACGAAAGTGTAAACCTCTCTCCATATTATTTGAGGTCAAATTCTGCTCCTCACAAAATGGAAATGAGTTATACTGTAGCTTTACAAGAACCTACAACTGATTCTTTCTTCTTCATCCACTCCTTTTTTTTTTTTTTTTTTTTTTCCTGTGGGCTAATGTCCTAATTATCCAACAGCTTCTAGCTTTTAGTACAAATTTAGCAAGGTTCTGTAGGTGAATCTATTCACTATACAAGCATTCACAACAGCACTGGTACTGTAATTACATGTATTATAACAATGCACATTCCGTAGCATCTGCCAATGTTATTAATCTAATACTTTTAGATCTTGATGCAAGGTTAGTTATTGTTTTTGTTTGTTTACATGTTTTGGGTTTTTTTTTTTTTGCTCTACATTTTTCTTTTAGACGAAAGAAAGATCATAATTGTGCAGATTAACCCACTCAGAATCCCCAGTTCTTAGGAAATCATTTAAGCAAAAACTGCTCCTGCTGAAACACTCTTAATTGAAGTTCTTTTATTCACAATAGGTATTTAATGGTACTGATTGCTTTAATAACACTTTTACTGTCTCTTGACTTGTAAAGTATTACTGTACTACAAAATACCTGGTTTTAAACTGTCTGCTTGGTAATGAAATTTTAAGAGAGCAGTTACTTTTTGGCTGGTGTGGTTACAACGATTTACACACACATGCGCACACACACATGTGCACACAAAATCACACGTTGGCTTACAGAATCACATTTTAAAAATAAAAGGAAAATAATCTCTTGTTTCTTATTTTCCCTGCTCTAATCTCTTGTGATCCTGGTACTGCTTCTCTCTCTCTTTGGAGGTTCTCTTTATTGATTAAATAAATCTGCTCGAAAGGCTGGTTCCCAGGCTCTTTGATCTAATCCGATCTGATCTTATCTGATCGCTTCAGCAGGACATTGGGGAATTAAGAATAAGCAGCTTTACCACAAGTGTTTAATAACTCAACACAATCTCCTTATGGCTCCAAGCTGCTCATGTTCTCATCCAGTCAACAGCTCTTGGTGTAACAGATTGGACATCCCTCTGAACCTGAGGAATTTTCATGCACTGTGAAACTAATCGCTTCAAGTTCCTTCATAAATCACACAAAGCAGATTTCAGCATCTTAACAAATTGAAAAAAAANNNGAGTTCAACATCTTAAAAAAATAAAAAAAAAAAAAAAAAAAAAAAAAAAGGAATGGAGGGTGGAATTCATCCACTGAGCGAAACACCAGGCAGGGGCACAAGGAGCGGAGGAGGTATAATCTAAACTCTATCATCTTATTTAATGTGTTTCTCATCTGCTTAACTTTCACAACCATAAAATAATTCAGGCAGGCTAAAGCTTTACAACCCTTCAAGCCCACACTGACCTTATTTTTTCCCCTTTATGATATAAAACATGTGGTTTCCACAGCAGTTGTGTTATTTTTGTCCCTGCAACAACCCTTGAGATTTCTGGCAGCATGCAATTAAGCAGTTAACATGTGATATGCAGTGGTTAGGTATTTTAACTTCTTGTTATATGTACCAAGCTTTGAACAGATGAACAGAAGGAATCATGTGATGCTGACAGGAGAAGTAGGGTTATGTTTCTGGAATTCAGGAGCAGTAGTACCTTCAAAATGGAGCTGTGAGATTTGTTTAATTCTTGGACCCTTCCATATCAAACCCCTCCAGAGAAAATGAGTTTTATTTCCACTTCCGAAAATCAGAACAGGAATCAAAGACAGTGATATTTAGGCTGTGACTGACTATCATCTGCAAACATCCAGGCAACTGAATCTGTGTAGAAGGTAGAGGAAGGAAAGGGGTGATTCAACAGAGAATGTCACCCATGAAAAACAGTTCAATGAATGTTAGAATTGGAAGCCAGGCTTTTCATTCCCATTAGGAGAGAAAATCTGGCAGTTTTGCTCATGTGGCCAATTTCTTAGGAATTCAACTCAACTAGTTTTAAACATATTCAATATCTCAAAATGAAATTCTCTCTGTCCTTTTATATAGTTGTGAACTGTGTCAACATATTTATCAAATTATGAAGAATGGATTTGTAACAGAGATTCTAGACATTACAAATTCTAAATTTTGCTACTAATTTAGCGCTTGCTATGAAAAGCAGTCATGTACTGTTAGAAAATTCCTTGCTGGATTGCTTACATTAAGAGGTTACTATTTATGCTACAATTTGTAGTGAGCTCAGGCATTGTAAAAGTATCTCATCTTGCTCAGATCTGAGATCAATTGGAACTTCTCAAACTGGTGAAGCTGCAGTTCATATCCAAATTCATTTCTGAAACCCATTTNGTCTGAGTCACCAAAATTTGTGTCTTTTTCTATATATATATATTTGCTTTCCAATTACAAACAATAATATTTGTCTGGTTAATGTCATGAGACCACTATGCAGGGGATGCCTAACTATTATTACTTGTTCAGTAGCAATCAACACCGGTCAAAGACTTCTTCATACGGTATTACCATGACTTTGGTATTGATCAGTGATGATGTCTCAGCCCTGGAAAATTTTGCTGAGAGTAATGAGGTGTTGATCATTTCAAAATCAGCCACAGAAACTCAGAAATAATATGTTTTCTTCCTGACGATTACTGGAAACGAGCCCAAGAATGAAACAAAATGCAAAAGAGCTTCTTAAATTAATTTAGACAGAGATATTATCTGAGTAATGCTACAGTTTTGTTGAATTGATGTATTATGCAGATGCTTCAAGAGGGGGATTGATTCTGTTGCTGTTGTGATTGGAGTCCCCTGAGATTTAGTATTGCTTTGTAACGTTTACATCTAAACGTTTTCAAAAAACTGCTTTTCCATTTGGAGACTGAATTTTTCAAATGTCATCAAATTAACAAGTTTAACAAGATTGCCTGATGAAAGTGAACATACGAAGAACGTTTTTCGGTATTTCTTCTCATACGAAAAAACGACTGAGCTTGAAAATTAATTCTGGAAAATATGACTGGCAGTTTGGATCTTCTGACGCTGGATGAGAATTTTCCAATGAAAGAGTTTTTTCAGAGCACAGATTTCATTAAGGCTTTTGTCATGTCAGAAGAGGCACAAAAGTTCAGTTTTATAAACATTTGATGAAATACAGGCAGCATTCCGTTGGAAAGATTTATTCTCCTGATATCTCACCTGTTGTGGTTCTTTAAAGTCTAAAACCCGAAGGGTTTCAGTAGCATACCTGTAGTACAATTTGCCACTAAGGCGCTCGACCATGTCACTAGATGACTTGATTTGTGGACCACATAATACTGTGAAACCAGAGGCTGGAAGCCTTAGAAATCCCACCAGCTCAGAAGGAAGCCTGGAGACCTCAAGAATGATGGTTTGATGGTTTGAAGCGNGAAACCCATTTTTTAGATTCAAATATAGCTCAGAAATTAAAATAAATTTCAATTATTCATTTACTATGCCTTTGTTTAGGGACTACTAAAAATCTCTCAGAAAGTATTTAAGGTCAATAGCAAATTCTTTTGACCTATGGTTCAATCAAAAAGCATTATATAAAATTTGAAGACTACTTTATGTATGTATTGTTGAAGTCATTCGAATCTTTAAGATGATGGCAAGAAATGTCTGAGTCACCAAAATTTGTGTCTTTTTCTATATATATATATTTGCTTTCCAATTACAAACAATAATATTTGTCTGGTTAATGTCATGAGACCACTATGCAGGGGATGCCTAACTATTATTACTTGTTCAGTAGCAATCAACACCGGTCAAAGACTTCTTCATACGGTATTACCATGACTTTGGTATTGATCAGTGATGATGTCTCAGCCCTGGAAAATTTTGCTGAGAGTAATGAGGTGTTGATCATTTCAAAATCAGCCACAGAAACTCAGAAATAATATGTTTTCTTCCTGACGATTACTGGAAACGAGCCCAAGAATGAAACAAAATGCAAAAGAGCTTCTTAAATTAATTTAGACAGAGATATTATCTGAGTAATGCTACAGTTTTGTTGAATTGATGTATTATGCAGATGCTTCAAGAGGGGGATTGATTCTGTTGCTGTTGTGATTGGAGTCCCCTGAGATTTAGTATTGCTTTGTAACGTTTACATCTAAACGTTTTCAAAAAACTGCTTTTCCATTTGGAGACTGAATTTTTCAAATGTCATCAAATTAACAAGTTTAACAAGATTGCCTGATGAAAGTGAACATACGAAGAACGTTTTTCGGTATTTCTTCTCATACGAAAAAACGACTGAGCTTGAAAATTAATTCTGGAAAATATGACTGGCAGTTTGGATCTTCTGACGCTGGATGAGAATTTTCCAATGAAAGAGTTTTTTCAGAGCACAGATTTCATTAAGGCTTTTGTCATGTCAGAAGAGGCACAAAAGTTCAGTTTTATAAACATTTGATGAAATACAGGCAGCATTCCGTTGGAAAGATTTATTCTCCTGATATCTCACCTGTTGTGGTTCTTTAAAGTCTAAAACCCGAAGGGTTTCAGTAGCATACCTGTAGTACAATTTGCCACTAAGGCGCTCGACCATGTCACTAGATGACTTGATTTGTGGACCACATAATACTGTGAAACCAGAGGCTGGAAGCCTTAGAAATCCCACCAGCTCAGAAGGAAGCCTGGAGACCTCAAGAATGATGGTTTGATGGTTTGAAGCGATGTTCACATGACTTCCATGCTTTTGCAAAGAGCCAAGCACCAAATCTCTTCTACTTTTATGTTTTCTACACTGAACATCTTGATTAATTCAGAATAACGTTTATGAGTGATTTTCCCTTCCTTAAAAAAAAAAAAAAAAATTCTTTGTGTTTGTTCCAAAAACTGAATTCAGTGGATGTTATTTTTGATTTTTCTAAATTGTCCAGCAAAATAAAAATCCTGAGTTTTGATGCTATGTTTGTAGCTGTTGTGATCCAGTGTGATTGTGGGATTATATCATTTGGCATCTTTCAGAATGATAGCACTCAAATATTTTTTGATATTCTTATGTAAGGCAGTAATGCCAACACGTTTGCCTACAGATGTTTTCCTTCTCAGTTACAGAGGATGAAGGAAAAGCTAGTATTTTGCCCTAAAGTCATAGACAAATGTTACACAAAACCTTTTCCTTTGAATCATAGACCCTGAGGCTCATCTGTTCCAAATCCTGACTCAAAACAGGACAACCTGAGTTAAACCATGTATCTACAAGCATTGTCCATATGCTTCTTGAACACCAACAGGCTGACAACTTGAGCACTTCCCTGGGAACCCTGTTCCAGTGCCTGCAGACCCTCTCAGTGAAGAATACTAGTATCCAATCTGAACTTTTCCTGATGCAGTTTTATACTGCATCCTCATGTCCTTTCTTTAGCCACCAGAAAGAAGAGACCAGTGCCTTGCTCTCCATTGTCCCTTGTAAGGAAATTGTAAACAGCAATGAGGTCACCCCTCAGGCTGGTTTTCTCTAGTCTGAACAATCCAAGTTTCCTTACTCACTCATTTTAGGTCATCCCCGTAAGTCCTTTCAACCTCTCTGTTGCACTCTTTTAGACACCTTCTAATATTTTTATATCCTTCTTATGTTGTGGCACTCAAAACTGCACACAGTGCAAGAGATGAGGCTGCACCAGCTCAGAGTAGAGCAGGCCAATCCCTTCTTTTGACAGGTTAGCTACACCGTGCTTAATGCACCTCGGGATACAATTGGTTCTTCCGACCACCAGGGCACATTGTTGACTCATAGTGATCTTACCACCAGCACAAACCTCTGGATTGCATTCCAGCCACTTGTCCCACAGATTTTATGTACATCCAGGATTTCACCATCCTAGGTGCATAATCCAGCATTTGCTCTTGTTAAATTTTGTATGATTGGAAATTGTTCAGTACTCCCACCTAGCAAGTTCTTTCTGCAAGGCCTCTCTACCATCAAGGGAATCAATGGCTTCTCCTAATTTAGTATTGTCCACAAACTTACTTAGTGTTTACTCAACTCCTCTGTTCAGGTCATTGATGAAAACACTGTGGAGAATTGGCACTAAAATTGAGCCCTAAAACTGCAACACCACTACTGACTAGCACCTGCCTGATCCTACCCCATCTATCACAACTCTTAGTGACAGACCCTTCAGCCAATTGTTCACTCATCTTATTGTGTATATGTCTAGCTGTATAATAGACATTTTGTCCAGGGACAGTACTAAAACCTTGGCTAAAGTCAAAATTAAACACATATACTGAAATAAGAGGAAAGCTAAAGACATCATTCTCTGGAGGAATCTGTCCTATAAAGAAAGCTTCATTGCTGTCTTTAGCTGCACAGGCTGTCATAAAAATGTCTACTGTATGGTACTCACAACGTTGGTTTATCAGAGAACATGGAGACAGGCTGAAGGTTTAGACCTCTATATTTATCATACTCATGAGTATATGGAGGTATAGTAAAAATAAATAATCGCTATTAAAATGAAAGATTGCATTGTGTTTACAGAAGGAAGGGAAAGAGGAAACCAAACATGGTAAATATTAGTCAAGGTTTTTTTAATGTAGAGCTGAAGTCATCTCAGATATCTAATGATGAGAAAATTGTAAGAACTAGTTGAGTAAATGTTAGGTCATTTATCCAGCTATACCGACTATTTTTCCAGAAGCTCTGTTTCTTCCTGTAACCTACAGACATCCTATGTGTAACCTACACACATCCTATGTGTAACCTACACATCGATGTAGTGCAATGAGCAGAGCAAATTGTAATTCATATGAGTCTAATAACTAAGATGGTAATGAACATGACTTCTTGGTGAAGCACTGGTTAGGTGGGCCTGCAAATATGAAGCAGTGACTTGAAGAGATATGATGGCAAGATATTATATCTGGAACCAAAATGAAGCAGTGCAGCCACATCCTTGCAGCCCAGCCTGTGGCTACACAACCATTTTGCAAGGCACACATCTTTGAATATGATACAGACTCTCCTTGCATACCTTACTTTTCAAGGATTGCAAGATACCAGATAAGTACAACATTTTGCCTGAAAATTACAGTACTTCTTTTTCTGCTTTTCTCTACAGTTAGTTTGTCCACATTCAAATCATTGAAATTTGGAGAATTTCTAATAAATATACCTACTATTGTGTCTTATCTGTGAAGGAGGTGATCCTGCTCCTCTACTCTGCTCTTGTGAGACACCACCTGGAGTACTGTGTCCAGTTCTGGGGCCCCCAACACATCCGAGCTATCGGAACGGGTCCAGAGGAGAGCCACAAAGATGATCAGAGGGCTGGAGCACCTGCCCTACGAGGACAGGCTGAGAGTGTTGGGGTTGTTCAGCCTGTAGAAGAGAAGGTTCCCAGGGGACCTGATAGCAGCCTTCCAGTACCTGAAGGGGTCCTACAGGAGAGCTGGGAAGGGACTCTTTAGAAGGGCGTGTAGCGACAGGTCAAGGGGTAATGGCCATAATCTGGAAGAGAGGAGATTTAGGTTAGATATTAGGAAGAAATTCTTTCCTGTGAGGCTGGTGAGACACTGGAACAGGTTGCCCGGAGAGGCTGTGGATATCCCCTCCCTGGAAATGTTTGAGGCCAGGCTGGATGGGGCTCTGAGCAACCTGATGTAGTGGGAGGTGTCCCTGCCCATGGCAGGGGTGTTGGAACTAGATGATCTTTAACGGTTCCTTCCAACCCAAAGCATTCTATGATTCTGTTTATCAAAGCCTTAACACACAACTGCAGGGCAGAGCATCTGTTTCTTCCTTTCTTCTATAAGCCTTCATATGGTATAAAATCCAACAATTATTTCATGTTTTATAGTTGTAAAAATACATCTTTTTAATTTAAAGTATCCTCAAAGATTTGAAAAACAGTCTGTCTCTGCAGAACAGAAGACCAGGTGTTGTCAATTGTTTTAGCTTTAAAAAATACAGCATCAGCATTGTAAGAACATTCCTCCTTCCAAGGTCATCAAATAGAACATACAATGTAATTATGTAACAAATAATTAAAATCTAAATTCAAAGCAAGCACCTCTGTTTATATCAGAAATGATGGAGAACTGTACCCAGAGTTGGTAAAGCTGAGTAAAGGAAAGGTATGAACTGAAGCATAGCCTATCAAGTATTTTTCTGCAGATCAACCTTGAACACTCAGAGTACTATGCAGTTAGATTATATTTTCTTCTTTATTAACTATATTTATGTAACCTAGGTCATTCATTTTTAATATTTATTTAATGAGATGTGAGCTCCAATGTTTTGTGTAGAGGCATTTACTTGATCAGTAAATCCCTAGTTCTTTACAAGAACAGGAATATTGATTCTTGGGTGCTGGTCTAATGCCTGTGCAGTTATCTAAGCAAGCTCCATGGAAGCTGTAGGCTAGATTTTTTTTTAAGTTGTGTAGGTGCCTAAAAATATGGTAGAAATTAACCATACATATCCAGGCTTTTACTGTGAAGAACCCACACTCTTAGAAAAGAGAACAAGTGATGGCATTACTCTGTTCAAATTCAGATTTCTACATATAAATTAGCTTTTTAGGCTTTCCTTATATGGAAAGGCAACTCTAGATTGTCATTCCCCTCATCCTATAGCAAATTTTTCTAACAAATGAACCACGTTCTAGAAGTTTCCATTTCACTCCACTGACTGTAAGGGGCTTCTAAGACACAGATAGATGTACACACTGTCAGCCATCTGTGTAAACTGCACCTCATCCTCTGTGCCCACACAAATCTTTTGATACTAAAGAAACTCTACAAATAGTTTCACTGTGTATACAGACACCTTCTGACTCTTCATATACTTAGCAAAAATTGTCACTAGTATCCAGGTTCCAAAGACACACTCCTTTTTATTTATCAGATATTAGCAATCCAAGGTTCTTAGATTATCTGAATCAGTACAGTGATATTCAAGGTTTCAAAATTATTGTAGCAACTTGCAAACATAACCTTGACATCGAATATCACAAAAAGCGTTATTTCATAGAAGACTGCTGATATTCATATGTAAAATGCTGTTACCAAAAAAAAGTCCTCCACAGATGAAAGCCACAAAGAAGAAAAAAAGCCAATAAAATAAAATTGCATCATGTTTTGTCTGTTTTGAAATATAGCCAAACAAATACATTAAAGGAGGATCTTGTTGCACAAAGTCTGCAGAATTTAACCACGAAGACACTGTACCAAGAATGTTTTGCCAAACAAAATAGATCACAAGTAGTTATGCTCAATAAAATCTCTAAATCACATGAATATTCCTCATGCTTACAGCACTTAGTATTTTCTTACTAAAAGGTTGAAAAATTATAGAATAAACACTAGTGGCAGATAATTATAAAGATAATATTTTTTAATTAATAGTGGGTATAATCTAGTTTAGTTTTTTACTTTAACCTTTAGAACACTCAGACAGACAACATTCCTATCTGCAGACTTCTGAGAGCTAACTGTTCACTCAGCTGATTTAACAGCCTTGTATTGAATTCCTCAACAACAGCAATTGATCGTCATGATTAAAACACAGGTAAGTATGTCTTGGCTTGTTTATATATGAGGAAGTCATTTGGTGTTATTTGTCAAAAAAAAAAAAGGAAAAAAAATCAAAATCCAAGATGTGAAAAAGGCCAGGTTATTCTTCACTGAGATTAGCAGTGCGTAGATATCACTATGGTTTTTAGTCTATTTGCATCAGTCAGGGGTATGCATAGGCTGAAGGGCTGCTATAAATAGGTTGGAATCTCCTTCAGTTCTGATTAAACTTTGGGACAATCTAAGGCAGGGAAGTAGCAATTATGAGCAGCATGACTGCATAGTTTTTATGAACACACATATGTATATATGCAAAATGTGGGCAGAAGCCATACGGACTTAAACTTGAGAATGGAGTCAGGTAATCTTCAAGTGTCGTTACCTATAGCAGAAATATATAGCATATTTTCAAAAGACAAACCTTTGGTCTTTCTCTAATACAAACGTGACTGAGAGTGTAAGAAAACTATTTTACAGGTATAATGTGGTGGGCTGATCCTAACCAGAGGCCAAACACAAAGAAGTTCCCTCCCCAGTGGGATGGGAGAGAAAACAGTAAGCGCAAAAGCAAGAAACCTATGGATTGAGATAAAGACATAATCCTTCACGACTAAATGAAGGAAAGAGTTAAACAACAGATGACTCAAAGACAATCAGTCAGCACCCTCCACAAGCAGACTGATGCTCAACCACCCTGAGCAACATTCACCCTGGAGAAATAAGCAAAGTCTCCTTTGTTATTCCGGCATTATTGTTAGCGTGATGTCATATGATATGGCATATTCCTTCAGCCAGTTCTTGTTGGCTGTCCTGGCAGTGTTCTTTCCAATTTCTCGTCAGCCCTCAGCTTACATTCTGAGGTCAACGGGGAAAAAGAGGAAGCCTTGACACTGTGCAAGGACTGACAGCTAAAACATAGGTGTGTTATAAATGCTGTTTTGGTCACAAATCTGAAACAACACTGTACCAGCAGCTATGAAGAAAGTTTCCTCAGTGCCAGCCAGACCCAGAAAAAATGCTGACATGGTTCAAGGGCAGAATTTCTAACGCATTCAAATAATTTCTATTTCAGCAATACATAGGATGTTATCAATCTGGTTCCAGGATTTCTGCCAATTATCTAAACAGTGATGAATAAAATAGTGTATCACATTAAGTGCTATATCAGTCTTTCCTTAGTCTGTTTCAGAAACACATGAAGACAGTTACATTGTCATCATTTGAAGAAGAAATAGATCTCATTATTCACCTCCTTGTAAAATTCCTATACCTGGCAGCCAGATAACAGACATTCCTACCTAAGCAAGGTGTTAAAATAACTAACAGATTGGTTGGAAGTAACTGGTAACAGAGAGCCTATGCTTACATAATCTTCAGAAAGCTATTTGCTCTTCTAGACACAGTAATCAAGACTGTCATGTTAAATCAGGTTCTTGATTATCTTTGCATGAATTTTCATATCAACACAGGTCTTATAAGAAACTGATGATAGGTTTGTCAAACAACATGAATTTCCTTGTACATTTCATGTCCCCTCAAAAATAAATCCTAAAACACATGCTATCTTTTATTGTACTGACGTAACTATTTAGGAAACACATACTTTCTGGAAGAAAAAAAATAATTAAAGACTGGCTGTGTTTTTTAAACCATTCAAACATCTAAATCAGGTCTTCTAAGTTTTTTCTCATAAAAATATTCTTTTGGAACACAATAAGGTTTCCTAGGCAAGAATTTGAAAGGCTAGGATTTCCTAGGTGCATAGTGTTTGTATGCACAGTAAAAGGACCTATTGGTGATACTTCAAAATCTTGAAAGAGATAGTGCCCAAAACACACTAACTTTTAAATCATCGATTAAATAAAGACCCTATGTTATAGAGGAAGCTGCCAACATATGGGGAATTAAGGCAAATTTACTCAAGTTAAATTCACTGGTAAAGCAATCAACTTTCTACTATACTGAGCCAGAGTAATAGGAAGAAGTGGTGGCATAACTTTCTTGCAAATCAGAACATGAAGAAAGATAAGTCAGTTTGAGGAATATCTCACATTTGTCTCAAAAAAAAAAAAAAAAAAAAAAGGAATGGAATTATTTATAGAGAATTCAGTGTGGTGTTAGGAATAAAACTCCCACAAAATGTTTAGGGTATTGATTTTTTTTGCCTTAATGTAGGAATGAAAAACAGAAATTACATGATCTTTTATGAAACAAAAATCTGATGAAAATTAATTACAACATCTATAAAACAGAGTATAATTTAGATTTTTCTTGTCAGGTCCCGGTTTGCTTTAACCCACAGAAAATAGTACAGCTGAGGTTAAAGACTTTTCTTTCAGTTACCATTTTGAGAAGATAAAAAAAATACTTCATTCAGAAAGCAATAAAAATTAATGTTTGGCTCATGACTATTGAGTGTGTATTCTGGCATATTAGGTTTCTCCTTATGTCTACTCACATTATACTAATGGCTAAA
>VXAV01007826.1:11141-28462 GCA_013399715.1 Alectura lathami | reverse complement strand
AAGGAAAAAAAAAAAAAAAAAAAAAGAAAGATAGTTTGGGAAAGTGATTTCCTTTTTCTTTGATGCTTCTCAAAAATAAAGAGAGGTAAAGTAGTACTGGTGATAATTTAACATTTCCTGAAGTACATGCATTAGTACAATCCATTTAGACGCAGTTTGCACAGGAAGGCATCCAAGTGGGTCATGAAAACCTCCAGAGAAGGAGACTCCACAACGTCACTGGGCAGCCTGTTCCAGTGCTCCGATATCCTCACAGTAAAGGTTTTTTTTAGATTTGTAGGGAACCTCCTATGTTCCAGTTTTCATCCATTGCCCCTCGTCCTGTCACTGGGCACCACTGAAAAGAGCCCGGCCTCATCCATTTGGCTCCCACATTTCAGATATTTGTATATATTGATCAGATCCCCTCTCAGTCTCCTCTTCTCCAGGCTGAAGTGACCCAATTCTCTCAGCCTTTCCTCATACGGGAGATGTTCCAGACCCCTCATCATCTTTGTGGCCCTGTGCTGGACTCTCTCCAGAAGATCCCTGTCTTTCTTATACTGAGAAGCCCAGAACTTGCACACAGTGCTCCAGATGTGGCCTCACCAGGGCAGAGAAGAGGGGAGGATCACCTCCCTCGACCTGCTGGCCATGCTCTTTTTAACGCACCCTGGGATCCCATTGGCCTTCTTGGCCACATGAGCACACTGCCGGCTCATGTCCAACCTGTCTTCCACCTGGACACCCAGGTCCTTCTCAGAGCTCCTTTCCACCAGGTCAGGTCTTGAGAGCATCTGTGAACTAAGAGAACTGTGAACTAATTTTTTTTTTTTTTTTTTAATGAAAACCCTAGCTGTCCAGTGAAAGGTTGTTGGAGTTTTGTCAGCAGAGACTCTTGGGACCTTTGGGGTTTGCACTGGGAGGTGGCTGTCTGTGAGCTTGCAATGGCACAACACATCTATTGTACTGTACACCCACTGGTGTTTCCTGCCTACAGCCATCGTTGAAGTGACAAAGAAGTTTTGTGTGATGTTTTCTCTCTAAGATACTTTCCATCACCAAATTCACTGAATCAGAAGCATTACTGACTTTCAGGCCACAGAGAAAATTAGTCTCACATTTGTACAGACATGAGAGTTGTGCCTGTGTACACAAACTTCTTTCACATTCATCTTCCCTCATAGCCTGATTTTTTCTTCATACACATGCCTTTGAGATGTCAGCAACCTGCCGAAAGCTGAAGACTTGGCCAGGGTAACTTTGGTTAGCTAATTGGTCAGCACGTGTTTCCAATATGTATGCTATTGGCTTAATTAGGTTTAATTAACAAGTGTTTATGTCTGTTGTAGGGGACAATGCCTATCTAGTGAAGGCTTATTTATTGGCACCATATGGCATTCTGGTGACTGATTGCCAGAATAACTGTAATGAAGCATTTAAAAGAAATTGTTCAGTTCTGAAAAAGACTTATTGAATATTAAAATTATTTTTCAAATGTTGCATAGCCTCAGAGGTTCCTCAGCTCATTTCTTAGGAAATTAACCTTGTGTTCCTCTCAGTACCTTGTTACCTATGGGGATGGGAAATAGGAAGAAATGCTCTTAGTACTTAGATAAAATAAGAAAAAGAATGCATCTAAAACAAGAGAAGTGCCAGAAAGTGTAGCTTATAGTCTTATTTTCAAAAATTGGTAAAAATCCTTCTGTGTATCTTAACAAAGTTATATATGCCTTTGACCTTACACTGATAACCAAACAAAGGAGGTCCATTCAAATGACACTGAAATTTAGCATTAACTTGTAAAGAAGGTCACAATTAGAAACCTGTATTGCTCTATACAGCCACATATACTAAATTTATTTAAGAAGATTTGAACATAGAATCTATTTCAGAAAAAAAAAAACTAACAACTATGCACATCCCTATGCACATAATAACAGATGCTTGTCTAAGCAAATATATATTTTGTAATATAAAACTTTTTATTGGGATTGGCCAGCAAAAGCACCAAATTCAGAACAATAGTTTGACATGAAAATTAATCTTCTCATCCAGTGTCAATGCTGACTGCATTTCTGTCTGGATTTTAGCAAAGAACTTGGTGGGAGTTTAACTGCCTAAGAATAAAAATCTTGTTTATTGTATGGATTTATCTTGAATTTTGCTGGAAACAATGAAGGTGTTAGTCTTCATTAAAGCTCACTTTTTTATTACATCTTTGAATTCTTGCTCTCAGGCCTGTATTGCAAACTAGCAGTGGAAAAATAGTCACACCATTTCCGGCACCCCTGTGGCATAAAGCAGCATGCAAACCGTACTTATAGGCTTCTGAGGAAGTTGCTTTATACATGGAAATTTCCAGGAGCAGTTTTTCATTCTGCTTTAGTCTTCTCACCATCAGCCACATCTCTGACACTTCTGAGAGGACTTCAAGAAATGTCCTTCCCCATGTCTCACAAAAAGAGAGACACCTCCTGTCCATGAGCAGCTCTCACAGCTCCTGTTTCCCTGGATT
This sequence comes from Alectura lathami, assembly GCA_013399715.1. NCBI lineage: Eukaryota > Metazoa > Chordata > Aves > Galliformes > Megapodiidae > Alectura > Alectura lathami. The sequence goes on along the minus strand of VXAV01007826.1, from coordinate 25,965 downwards.
GCAAAAGCATGGGTTAGTCTCTGTGGCTGTTATGCATTGACAGACTTTTGCACGCAGTTCATGATGTCAGGACCCTTGGCCACCCATGCAGTACACAGCTAAAATTACTTGCTCCCCTTTTCACAAAATTATATAGGTTTTACCTTGGCCATAGATTAAGTAAGGGGCCAACAACACTTCACCTTAAACACTAAAACCTCCATAGGTCCTGTTTCTCCAAGTCTGTACTGGCAGTTCTGCACCTCAGCAGAAAGTATCCATGAGCCAGCAGTGTACCCTTCTGGGCTTATATGGCCAGTGGTGTCCTGCTGTGCATTAAGTGTTGCCATCTGGTCAGGGGATGTTATCCTTCCCCTCTGCTCAGCCCTGATGAGGTTACATCTGGAGCACCGGGTGCAGTGCTGGACTGCCCAGCACAAGAGAGACATGCAGCTCCTGGAGAGAGTCCAGTGGAGGGCTACACAGATGATTGGAGGCCTGAAGGACCTCTCCTATGAGAAAAGGCTGAGAGACCTGTGACTGTTCAGCCTCAAACAAGAGAAGACAAAGAAAGAGGATTCTATTAATTTATAGAAATACCTTAAGGGAGGGTGTCAATAAGATGGGGCCAGAATCTTTTTGGTGGTAGCCAACAGCAGAACAACGGGCAATGGGCACAAACTGAAACACAGGAAGTTCCATCGGAATATAAGGAAAAGCTTGATTGCTGTGACAGTTACAGAGCACTGGAACAGGCTGCCCAGAAAAGCTGCCTGGATGCAGTACTGTGCAATCTGCTCTGGGTTTCCCTGCTTCATCAGGGGGTTAGACCAGATGATATCCAGAGGTCCCTTCTAACTTCAAATTTCAATTTTTTTTTTTCTTCAAAACAAAAAAGAATCAAGTGCACACACTTGTTTGAAATACTGTAGTTAAAATTTTTACAAGAAAAATATACTCATAGCTTATTTCATGTTGTTAGTGCTTGTAGAATAGAAGACTATTCTTAGCTCTATTTTGAACTCAAATTAACATGATGGTGTTAAATAAGACTGTATCTTTAGATTTTACAATCAATCCACAGTTCTATACTTACAGCTTTAGCCTGTTTGTCCCCTTAAGCTATTCTTTCAGAGCTGCTATCTGAAATCACTTTGTAAATACAGTATTTTGTGGTTCAAATTTCCTAGAAGTAAGAAAAAAATCTTAAAGAAATTATTTAATGCAAGAATCTTTACCCACTGTTGAGTCACTGCTATTTTACAAACAAAGAGATGAAGGCAGTGTAAACACTTGTTGGACTTTAAGAAAGTAGGTACTTACAAATGTAGTTTTTGGTTGTGGGCTGAAGGAGGATCATCACTGCTGTTTTACCAGTTTAGCAGTCAGATTCTCTTCCCATCTGTACTTATACACTTATAATTTTTTCCTCTCAGACAAAAGTTGCTGTTTCTGTATGTTTTCTACTTAGCCACTTTGGGCAGCTTCTGTGTACAAAGAACAACTATTTCCTGTAGAGTTTAAAAACGAACCTGCAATGTGAAATGCTAACACATGGCACAACATTTCAGGTAACCAGCAAGTAATCATAGGAGGAAATAAACATAAATTCTGTGTCTGTTGGATGACAGGGAGGGAGAGAGATTACATTCTTAAACTGTAACACCTTTCTTCTCTTACAGTACATAACATGTGACACACTTAGACTATACAAACTTAGTAGTCGGGTCTCATTCAAAGTGACTAGTTACTATCTTTTGTCACAGAATCATAGAATCACAGATTCATAGAAAGGCTTGGGTTGGAAGGGAACATCTAGCTCCAGCCCCCCTGCTGTGGACAGGGTTGCCACCCACTGAAATAGGTTGCTCCATCTATCTGTGCCTTGAACACCTCTAGGGACAGGGCATCTACAGCTTTTCTGGGCAACCTGTGACAATGGATCATCATCCCCTGAGTAAAGAATTTCCTCCTAATATCTAATCTAAATCTCGCCTATTTTAGTTTAAAACCATTCACCCATGTTGTATCTCTATCAGACTGTGTAAAAAGTCGGTCTCCCTCCTGTTTATAAGGTCCCTTTAGGTACTGGAAGGCGACAGTGAGGTCTCCCTGGAGCCTTCTCTTCTCTAGGCTGAACAAACCCAGCTCTTTCACAGCTCTTTCAAATCCAGCCTATCTTCATAGGAGAGGTGCTTCAGCCCTCTGGTCATCTTCATGGCCTTCTCTGGACCTGCTCTGGCAGCTCCATGTCTTTCTTGTGGCTGGACGCATTACTACAGGCAGGGTCTCAGGAGGGCAGACCGGAGGGAGGGGAGGTGGGGAGGGGGGTGCAACTTCCTCCCTTGCCCTGCTGGCCACCCCTCTCTTGAAGCAGCCCAGGATGCAGTTGGCCTTCCAGGCTGCAAGCACACACTGCTGGATCATGTCAAGATTTTCATCTATCAGAACCCTGAAGACCTTCTCCACAGGGCTGCTCTCAGTGAGTTCTTCTCCCAGTCTGTACACACACCTGGGATAGCCCTAATCCAGGTGCAACACCTTGCACTTGGCCTTGTTGAACCTCATTAGGTTGATGTTGGCCCACTTCTCAAGCCTGTCCAGGTCCATTGGGATGGTATCTCTTTGTTCTGTGGTATCAACTGCACCACTCAGCTTGGTGTCATCTGTAAATTTGCTGAGGGTACAGTTGATTCCATTTTTTATCTCATTGTTAAAGATGTTAAAGAGCACCAGTCCAAAGATGGACCCCTGAGGGACCACACTGCCCTATTTATATTGTTTCTCTACTTTACAGATAATTCCACCAAAACTAGAACAGCTATTTGAAAAGAATAGCTTCATTCAACCCAAGGAAGGGTAACAAAAATGGCTCTGTATGTCTAATTACAGTCAAAAAAACTGTTAAATCATTTCCACCGCTAAACATTATCAAATACTGAAAAGGTATTTACAAGCAGCAGATAAGATTAATCAATTTAAAGGAAATTCATGGTTCAGAGGTGTACCCATTGGACACATACACTACCAGTTTAAAGACTGCTAGTTCTAGTGTGTAGAAAAACAATCACAGGATCAGAAATCCTATGTGATTATTTCTGTAAAATTATTTTATTGCTGTATCACCTACAAAGAGATGTCATAAAACTCCTAAATCATGGAAATTTAGCTAAAACTAGCTAAAAACAGATGGCATTTCTGTTTCTTGTTCTGCAAAAATACTATAAAATACTCCAAGGGGATAAAGCTCACAAAACTAATTTTTTGTAATGCTGGCAATATGCTTTTGAGATTAAAAGGGAGGAACTATTTTCTACTAATTGAAATGCTATAACTCATATATAGTATGTAGGACACAGTTGATTTAAAAACTGTCACAGTCCTTCAATGCCTTAGGAGCTAATGATTCATGTGAAATTTAAATATTCTGGGCCAGTGCAGCACTAAATAAAATACTATATACATCAGTGAAATGATACCATTTTGTTTGATTTTAGTTTAGTACTTACTTGTTTTGATAATTAGATCTGAGGCTACCACAGTCATAGAAAAAAAAAAATCTAAGAAACATGTGACGAAAGTTAAAAGATTTTTTTTTAAGAAAAATATTTTTGTCATTGCTACTGTAAACAGGAAAGAGTAAACACTCCTTTTGGATAGTGTCTTTATAAGGGCATGCAGGCAAAGAGCAGGAGACTGAACATCTTTGTTATTGAAATACCTGAAGTACTTGAGTACCCAGAAAATATGGATATTAGCTAGATTTGTTTGTCAAAGTTTTGTCTGAAATTCTATAACAAAATATGTTCTCAAGATAACAGTGTACCAGTAATATGCTAGAAAGGAACAGCTCAGTAGCTTTGTTATGTCTGTTCAGTTGCTTGGTCAGATGCTATTTGATCTAGAAAAGTAGTTAGCTAAAATACATTCTTATTTGTAGAAGAACACCTGAGAAATATTGGTGCAGTTATGAAACTGTATTTTATCTGTATATGCAGAAGTACTTTGGAGGCTGAACTGGAAACAGGGTTGTTTTTTTAAATCCACTTTAAGGAAGACAAAATAATATTAAATAAATAGAAAAAATCATACTTGAAAGCAACATTATAGTACCATGGAAATTCTGATTGTCAAAAAAGTCAAGAAGCTCCAAGTCAGATTTGTGGTCTCTGTCTCCACTCCGAAATTTGCTTGGGTTTTCTCTATTTATAACTGCCTAACATACACTTCGGACTTCATAACTCATAAACTGATGATTAACAGCAAAAAAAAAAAAAGCACTCTTTCCTGTTCTGTAACTTGCTGACTGATGTGTCACAGAGGTCCTTAGGTATACGGGTGTAAAGATGGAAAAGGCAGAAATATTGTGACCAGAGTGACTGGGAGTCCCCCAGGCTGAGAGTCTCCCTACTGAGAGAGCTCACCAGCGACTGACCTGAAACAAAGTGCCATGCTGAAGGGGGAAATCCCCCTCTTCCTCTCTCCCACTTTTCACTCAGTACACTAAAGACACTCTGCCTTTCCGAATTTTCATGAGAAAAGGCTAAAGCACTCACTATTAGGGCTGGGCTTGCAGGTACTCCATATGAGAAATATCCCCCTGCAGCGCAGAGCCAAAGCAATGAGAGGGACAGCAACTGAGACTTCTAGAGCCTGAAATCTTCCTGCATTCTGGTTCAGGCCACACTGCTTTTTACGAAGTGTTCTCAAAGGGCCTCACTCTTCAAACGTGTTGTACTGGTAGTCTGTGTGCATAATGCAAAACCTGTGCTCACAATGGACATAGAGGAACGAGCATATAAAAACGGCAGGGTCCAGTGCTCGTTGTCAAAACTCTTAAATCCCCACATACACGAGGGCCTCAGCTCACGACTTGGCCATATCCCTACCCAGCCCGAGAGGACAAAGATGGAGTACAAATAAGGCTTCAATTTTGCTTCAAATGGGGGAAAGCGTAGTTAAAAAATATTGGATTTATCTTGTTTTATTTTATTTTTTGCCCAAGAGGCTTTTAAAATCTTTTTCCTTCATTCATTCTTCAAAATTGCTATGATTGTGGCCTCCATCTCAGCATCAAGTAAAACATTGCATGAAACCATGATTACTCTTGTAAGAGTGAAAAATAACCCTCTGGCAGTCCTGATAGAGTATAGCAGTGGACTACTTTGAAAAAAAAACCAGCTCATTTTAATTATCAGCAATCAGTCTCGTATGTAGTACTGCTACTCTGTTTGGAAAGAACTTTAAGTGTAGTTACCTTCCCTAAGATGGTCAATGACATTTTTCCATAAGAATGTGGGTGGCGACAAAATTGGAGGGCTGTGCATGCAGTGAAATTTTAATTTTTGTCTGTCTGTTCAAAACTCCCCTTGCCTAGAGAAAAATATATTAAAAAAAAAAAAAAAAAAAGGTGTCTGCCAGATATTCAGTCCCAGGTGTCAGCTTTCTGCCTCAGAGCGGTATTTCCACTTACCACTCCCCTTCTGAACATGTCAGGCAGTGAGGCAAGCACTGGTGCTGACCTGACTCTGATACACTGACATACAAACAGAAATGAAAATTACCATGTTCAGTCTCCCGCTCACTGCCTGCCTGCCCTTATAAAGATACTATCCAAAATGAGTGTTTACTGTTGAAAAAGAGTTTTCTCTCTATGTCTTGCATAAGACTACCATCACATTTTCTCTAATGTAAAGTGACCTTACAGGTTAAATCCTGGAGAAGCAGGATTAAAATTAGGAGACTACTTCTTTTCTATGAGTTGATTCAAATCAAAACCAAACAACAAAAATAACTTCTTAATAGTCTTAAACTAGTTCTTGTAGGTTAAATTGTGCACTGGCAAAACTGTGCAGATAAAATGGAAGGACAGAAAGAGTAATTCAGTATCCTGTACATCAGATGATTGTGTAGATACGCCTTGAACTTCTGCCACAGCATCTGCTACATACCGTAGAAGCTGCTGTTAAAAAGCAATGACCTCCAGAAGGGCAGAGCTTTAGACTCTATGCGGTTGCTGACCAGCTTTGTAAAATCAGCAAAATACAAAGTCAGAGCAGACATGAGTGATTTAGAAGATCATTTCCTTTCTTTTCCCATTCAGAAATAATTCCAATATTCCATCAAGTTTCTTTTCGAAGGTAACACACTAATTAGATTATGATTACCCACTTGCACATTTTGCTACTGGAGCTCATAACAATGGGTCATCTGGACATTAATTACAATTAATTGTCTGTCCAATGAAAGACCTTACCCAGCATTTATTCCTTACATGCATTTCTGAATTTTCCATACCAGGACACAGAATCTTGGCATGTATTTGTTCTGTGTAGGTCAGGTTAAGACATTTAAGGAGTGCCTTCCTTTTCCTTTTCTATTCCTGCATTACATCTTCCATGATGACTCAGTCATCATAAGGTAAGAAAATATATGATATTTTGTTTATCTGCTACAGAAGAAAACACCTTCCAGAAGAGATGAGATGTAAAGTCTAATTGCAAGTTTTCAGTCTCGAGGCAGGAAGTATCTTGTATTCTACTTGTGCTGTGTGTGTTACAGAGGGATCCTAAAACTTGCCTGGGGTCACTACAGTAAAGAGATATTAATGATTTTCTGTGGAAGACATAGATGCACTACCATATGAACAGAATTTGCAGCATAAAATGGGTACCAAATGGCTATCATACATGTAAGAATGCTTTTTTTTTTTTTTTTAATCATTAAGCAATTTCCATTTTCAGANGCAGCATAAAATGGGTACCAAATGGCTATCATACATGTAAGAATGTTTTTTTTTTTTTTTAATCATTAAGCAATTTCCATTTTCAGAAAACAAGAGAAGCCTGTAGTCCTGGATGCCTCACATACTACCTAAAATAACTTCACAAACTGTATGAATTAAAATATGAGTTATACCAAACTAAGTTAACATGGGCAAATGCAAACCCATGAAAAACAATGGCTTCCATGTTATGGAAACTGCAAATGTGAAGCTCTGGTGATTATCTCCAAACAGAAACCAGAAATTACTTGCAAGATTTAAAAGAAAATAATTTAAAATTGTATTATGAAAACAGAAAAGGATTTAAGGTAAATACAAGGCTCATAAGAATTTGTAAAATTATTAAATTTGTATTTTAAATTAAATAATCTTCCAGTCTCTAAGATTTTTTTTTTTTTTTTAAGTAAATAGAACTTTAAGGATCAACCAAAACTCCATTGCATACTGCAGTTCCATACTATAAAAAAGATACTCAGAGCTGAAGAATGCATGTCGGCATTCTTTATTTTTTTTTAACACTAAATACAGAATTGTTAAGGCAGACTGTTAAATCTTATGAGTTCTATAAGTATATTTTTCTGATGTGGCAAGTTTGGAGGCAGGAAATTACTCTGTGATCCAGGCAGTCCTCTTCTGTCCTATTCACTTACCAGCTTCTCTTCTTCTCCTTANAGGAGATCATCTAGTCCAACCCCCCTGCAAAAGTGGGTTCCCTACAACAGGTGTGTCCTTTTTTCTTTCATTCTGGCAGTAAGACTTTAAGGAGTGTCAACAGCCACTTGCTTTTATACAGTCCAGAATATAAACATATATATTTATACACATAGACATATGCACACATACTCATATTTTTTTTCAGAAGTAAAATGTAACACACAAAGAAAAAAAAGAGGTGTTGTTATTGACAAAAGGCTTTGAGCAGTACAGAAGTTAATTCATTTTATATAAAGGTGGGGTATTTTAAAAACAGTATTTACTCATAGATGTGAATTACTGGAAATGAGAGACAGGTAATTGTTTCTTTCAATGGTACACACAAATTACCACTTTGTTTCCAAAGCAGTTTCACATACTCTCTTACAAGCTGAAGAGCATATAAGGTGAAGACCAAGACTGGAAAGGCAGAAAAGTTGCTTTGTTGATTTAAGACTTACTGGAGAAGACAAAGGTACAATAGAACCATATGTTGGCATCGGGCACGTACAGCTCAGGAACATTAGTCATGTAAGCAAGGGAAACTAAGAGGATTAACAAGATAAATTATACCTAAGTTATCTCTACCTGAAAGTCTAGAATAAAGTATTCTATTTAAACAGCATGTTAAATGCTCCACAAATAATGACAAAACGAGATAGTCTAGCTAATAAAACAGATTCTTACATCTAAGGTACTGATTAAACAAGAGTGGAGTCAGCACTCCTACTTTGGCAGTGTCATGTATATACCTGGTTGTCTACTGGGGGGCATTCCTCTTTTAAGTGAAATACAATTGCTTTCCTCATCCTAATCAAGAATATGGGCCAGAATTTTCAGGTATTATATCTACAAAGAAGCTCTTGTGCAATTTAAATTTGCTGTGATATGATTTATCAATTGTTAAAATAATTTGAACTAGGCGATTAGACAATTTTGTTTGCTTTCTTATCAATCAAACTAACACTAATATATGAGGTGGAATGTGCTTACATTAGTCCATAGTACATACAATTAAAGTTTAATCTTTATCTAAATACTTACTCTTTCAGTGCTTGAAAACTACCTTACACATACTGTTGTCTGCTTTAACCTATTTAAGGCCTGATTTCTCATCACTTAGATAATACAATATTTTGCAATTAATTATGACAGGCATGGGATTAATCCATAAATAAAAATAGATGGATTTGCTTTGCATGGGGATGCCTACAAAAGGAGACTGTGAGAGAAGAAATTCCACTGGCAGCCTTTTGCAGAGGTTCTGTTAAACACTGATTGAGAGCAACCAGAATTGAACTGAACATAAATTTTGTTTATGAATAAAAAAGTTTTAGGAAGTATTTTGTTGAATATTCAGACAAAAAGAACATGGAGCACACTTTTTTTTTTCAAGGGAAAGATTTGCCTTCAGTTCCATAGATTAAGGAATCCTAGCCACAAAATGGAAATTTTGTTTTTCACCTACCTTCAACTGCTGCATAACATTTTGCCCCACCCAGCAGCAACCCTGGACTACCCGTCTGCCTGGTATCCAGGCACCCTTACATCAGAGTCAACATGTTCTCACAGAATTTTTTGATTTTGCAGAATCAGCATTGTGAAAAGAAATACTGTTCAACTAGAATTTTTTTAGTGAGCTTTAATGGCAGCAGTTCTAATCTCACAGATCTACCACAAGAAACCAAGGCTATTTGATGACTGGAAAAAGGGAAACATCACTCCCATTTTTAGTAAAGGGAGAAAGGAAGACCCAGGCAACTACAGGCCAGTGAGCCTCATGTCTGTGCCTGGGAAGATCATGGAGCAGATCCTCCTGGAGGAGATGCTAAGGCACGTGCAAGATGAGGAGGTGATCCGAGACAGCCAGCACGGCTTCACCAAGGGCAGGTTGTGCCTGACCAATTTGGTGGCCTTCTATGATGGAGTGACGGCATCGGTGGAATAATGGAAGGCGACGGATGTTGTCAACCTGGACTTCTGAAAGGCATTTGATACGGTCCCACACCATATCCTTATCTCTAAACTGGAGAGATATGGATTTGATGAGTGGACTGTTTGTTGGATAAAGAACTGGCTGGATGGTTGCAGCCAAAGTGTTGTAGTCAATGGCTCTATGTCCAGGTGGAGGCCCGTCATGAGCGGTGTCCTCCAGGGGTCTATCTTGGGACCGGTGCTCTTCAACATCTTTATCGACGACTTAGACTGTGGGATCGAGTGCACCCTCAGCAAGTTTGCTGATGACACCAAGCTGAGTGGTGCAGTTGATACCCCTGAAGGAAGGGATGCCATCCAGAGGGACCTGGACAGGCTGGAAAAGTGGGCCCACGAGAACCTGATGAGGTTCAACAAGGCCAAGTGCAAGGTGTTGCACTTGGGTCGGGGCAATCCCAGGTGTGTGTACAGACTGGGAGAAGAACTCCTTGAGAGCAGCCCTGCGGAGAAGGACTTGGGCGTTGTGATTGACAGAAATCTGGACATGAGCTGGCAGTGTGCTCTTGCAGCCAGGAAGGCCAATGGCATCCTGGGCTGCATCAAGAGAGGGGTGGCCAGCAGGGAGAGGGAGGTGATCGTCCCCCTCTACTCTGCCCTTGGAAGGCCTCACCTGGAGTATTGTGTCCAGGCCTGGGGCCCCCAGTACAGAAGAGATGCAAAGCTGTTGGAGCAGATCCAGAGGAGGGCCACCAAAATGCTCAGAGGGCTGGAGTACCTCTCCTATGAGGAAAGGTTGAGGGAGTTGGGATTGTTTAGCTTGGAAAAGAGAAGGCGGCCTTCCAGTACTTAAAAGGAGCTTACAGGCAGGAGGTGGAATGACTTTTTACATGGATGGATAATGGTAGGAGAAGGGGGAATGGGCTAAAACTGAAAGAAGGGAGGTTTAGGTTGGACATCAGGAAGAAATTCTTCCCAGAGAGAGTATTGAGGCGCTGGAACAGGCTGCCCAGAGAAGCTGTGGCTGCCCCATCCCTGGCTGTGTTCAAGGCCAGGCTGGATGGGCTCCTGGGCAGTTTGATCCAGTGAGCTAGTGGCTGGCAGCCCTGTCCATGGCAGGGGGGTTGGTATTAGGTGATCTCTGAGGTCCCTTCCAACCCAAGCCATTCTATGACTCTATGATTCTATGATTCTATTTTTCTGCAGGTCGTATGACCGAGCACAGGCTCTGTGGCTTTATCCTGCTCTCAGATATTTCCCAGAAGTATAAGCAGTTTCAACATTGCTTTTCACTTTGTTGTTGGACCAGGATTTTTCCCGGTCCCTCCTCCAGTGGCTGGAGTCTAGAGAGACTATTAGCAAAACAGAAGATATGTCTAGCGACATACTGGAACAAATTGGTATTTTCCACTTGCCAAAGTTGTAAAATTCACCTTTAAATTTATAGTCTCAATGGCATCTCTCATTTTCTGAAACAAACTAAATAAAGCATGCTACAAAGGAAACAAGATGCGCTATCTCATAAATACCTTAATTTTTTTCTTTCTTTTGTTCCTTCTTTACATTTAATTCCTCTCATAACATTAATAAATGATACTACTGACTTTTTTTTTCCAAGTTTAAAGCAAATAGCTCTTTTTTTTTTTTTTTTCCAATGGGCAGTAGTAAAAAACGCTACAAGGAAATACAGAAGTTACATATTTCCACATAAAATATTTATTTCCAGAAGACTTTGCCCCTGAAAGGAAATAAGTCTTTCAACAGTTAATGTCCCTCTTGGATTACTGCACAACAAAAAATGTGACTTTCCATTGCTAATAAGTCCTTTGTGGGTATTTCTACATGTTGATGTGTAGCAATGATGCCTGGATATAACAAATAGGAGATGACTCAAGAGAATATCGATGTTTCTGAAAAGTTTACCAGATTATTTTCATCAAAAAATATTTTTATTTAGGAAAAGCTCTTCTTTTAAAGTTTGAATTTTAAATTTTAAGTGTTTTCAATCCATATTGTGTAAATCTGTTGATAGGTATAGTATTAACATGTTATCAAGAAGTAGTGATATTACATTACAAGATACAGAACCAGAATGTCTCTTCTTTCAATATGTTTGAATATATTTGCATTTCTAGAACAAACTGTTATACTGCTTATAGTAAACAGTAAAAGTACCCAAATTTCTGAAGGACTGGAAAGCAAATTTTAGATAATAGCAATATGCCAGAACATGAAGTCAAAGGCATTGAGTACTTGAAGTTGTGACCATTTGTTGATCAATCTACTAATTCCAGCTGAAAGTACTATGCAAAATATAGGTCTCAGTCCTGAAGAAATATCATCCATGATTGACAGAGAGACATTTTTTTCCATTAGAATGAGTCAGGTTTCCTTGGGGACAGACTAGCTCTTTGCTTTCCCTCACTGTGCTGGATTTCAGATGTGAGACTCTAAATGAAAAAGGACACCTGGTAGAGGTTTGAAACAGTGTCATGATACATAGAGAATTGGAGAACTGAAAGATAATTGAGTTTGACTCCTACCACATAACAATAACTCATAGCCATCAGATTTCTTTCTTACTTAAGCAACACTTACCAATTCACACTAAGCTTCATTCACAGGCTTAAGAAACCTGAGATGATGCTTGTTAAAAAGGATAATATGAAAAAAATATTCTGGAAGTTCCCTTTGTTAAATAATATAGGACCTGAACAACAGCATAAAGAGAATCATACATTAAATGTGCTTTAATATTGTAAATGTATAAACATATAGGAATGACTGTGATTTGTTATTTACGAAAAAGTTCAATATGTATCTTACTTAAAATGTACATCTATTGTTGTTTTTTTTTTTTTTCATGGTTTCAATAACTTTTATTAAATAAGTATTCTTCAAGTATAAGTTTTAAGTATACACAAACCAAACTTTGCACTCTCTATAGAAATGTCTGCTTCTATTCCCCAAATTGTTATGACATCCTACAAAAGATAGTTTTAATGTTCTTTTTGGCTAGAATGCAGAGAAATTCCTCCAGAAAGAAAACATGACTTAAGAGCACACACTGGCAATGTAGTTTGGGGTTGCTAGCATGAAACCTATATGTCTGCTGATGTGGTTCCTTCATTTTGCAGTTATTGCAGCTCTATCTAGTGATGTAAGTGCACAAAGTTGTTATCCCTGATAAGCCTGGTCTTCTTCCTTCTCTTGTTGGGTTTGTTGCCATAACTCTGGGTACATCCGCTATCTTTTCCTATTTCTTCAGATGCATCTTCTATCTTGAAATTGTGTCTAAAATCTCAAAACAAATATTGATGAAAACAAAATAAAAGGAAAAGAAGTAAGATACCTTCATGATCACAGATGACTATGCACCCACAACTTCTCAAGAGATAGAAGGGAACTATGGTAGTACAGAAGGGCCTGCACGGGAGCTTTTCTCATCAGAAAACACTGTTGTGTTGCTATTAAGCCCCAGAATCTGATAACGACACCATCTGTGTCACAATGAGAAGGGAACCATTTGGAGTGTTCTTTGATATGGGATGTAGATGTTACTCTGCTTTGAACAACGAAGCTTTTAGTCCTCCTGTTATACCTATTGGATACCCTTATATTCTGTGGAGAGGCAGCCCATGATTGCTGCTGCTGCTTCTCTCTCACGTTGGCACAGTATCGTATGGTGCTGGTGTCATTGCAGCTGTCTGCATTGATCAGTACAGGGCTGTTCTTCTTCTATGTCAGCAACTGTAAATGCTCAAGAAAAAAATCCAAGTTTTTGCCCTTGCCCTTGCTCTTGTCCTCCTCTCCTCAAATGGAGCTTCTCTGGTCACACAAATCTTTGCTTGTGTCCCTGAAAGTCCACCTTTGAGATGCTGAAAGAAAAAAAATGCCTATTTTTTAGTATTCCAAACTTATCTCCAGTTCTTTCAAACATAACACAATAATCAGATACATGAAGATAAAACTTAGCAAACACTTAGTAAAATACTCAAAACACTTATTAAAAAGATACTTTAAAAGAAGCACTTATTCTCCTGGCAACCTTTTGCAATGCATTCTAGTTGCCAGAGATATAACCTTAATTCTATGTTACTTCTTTTTTTTAAAAAAAAAAGAAAAATCAAAAGGGATAAAAAGCAATCATGGCTATGTGATTGCTTCCCTTTAATAACTTTCAACACCTACAGATTTGTAACTGGAACTCTGCTAGTTTATTTCTGATTTATAGAATTCTTCTTTTTGCACTAAAAGGAGAGCTCTCCTGGTGGTTAACAGCTGGATCTTTAAGCCCTTACTGAGCTGAAAGCAATCACTAGACATGTATCCTATGTGTCAGAAACCTTCAGACCTTCAGACACTTATGGATAAAAAGCTGGCCTTACAACAAGCAGGGGAAGAACTGTGCCCAACCTACAAACAAACAAACAAATAAAACAAAGAAGAATGCCTCTTGAATGCCTCTGGTACATGAATATTCAGCAGATTTAAGTAAAAGATGAGCTTTAAGTGCTAACACATGAGCAAACTATTTGATCTAGACTGACAAAACCAAAATTTGAAATAGAATATTATTAATATAACAAAAATGACAGTATCTGAGAGTTTGAAATTAACAGAGGAAATGTGGGTATATCACCATCCCATATGCTCTCTAATAAATTACTGTTCTCTATACTAAAAACTAAACTACAGTAGACAATTACCTTGCTCGTGCCAAGCAATCCCAGTATCAAGTATACATAAGCTAGCTGCATGGTCTCACAGTTTATGGCTCGTATACTGATTAAAGGTACATCTATTCTCTTGCTCTCCTTTAAGCATGCTCAAGGATGAGGACAAGTTCACAGCTTATTTGTTTGCTACCTATAAATGTCAAACATCATGTCAGACTTCAGCTAATAAAAGTAAAAGACCAAGTATGCATATCAGCTAGAATGTGATTATGTAGATAATCCGATAATCTTTATAAGTTCTTCTGTTCTGCACAAATCTCAGTGACTCTCCATCTCCAGAATAATTATCTTTTGATCAGTGTTGCATTTGCTTGTGTGAATACAGGCATGTGCATAACTGTGTGTGTGTGCTTATGTCTACATTTGGAATGAGACAAAAAGCTGAACAGCACATTCTCGTGTTTAAAAATATGAATGTTACACCATAATAAGAATTTGAATGTAGCATATTGCTCCAGAGAAGGACAGATTGGCTTGAAAGGAAAGGGCAACAATAAAACAAGATAGTCTAAAGAATCAGCTTAGAATCTCCTAATGTGGTAGCACTTTTACATCTGAGTTTGCATTTAATAAGATTAGATATGTTACTGAAAAAGTAGCAATACAATTTGTCATATTTTTGAACAAAACTTTTTAAAACAATAAACAGGTATTCTTACATTGCAAGCAGAATATTTCAAAATTTATTGCCATATCT